>VNJS01003561.1:0-99160 GCA_008042575.1 Drosophila watanabei | reverse complement strand
TATCGTATCTGCGCTGCTCATCTGGAGTAAGCTTGCAGAAGTCCTTTTCGAATATCTTGAGCTCCCTCCTTGTGTGCAGTGGCGGCCAAAGTGTTGTGTAAGCCATAGTCCTGAATAAATTAATAATAATAATCAAATATATAAATAAATAAACTTTTTAAATACCTTACGAACTGCCAGGCACTTTCGGCCGTCGGCTGATTCTCGATCAGTAGCTTAATCTCCCGCTTAAATTGATCGGCGTACTCCTTCTTTGAGTTTTTATAGCGTTCCAAGCAGCGGATTTGCCTGGAAGAGAACGATATGTAATGATCAGTTTCCAGTTGGAGGGGTTAGATGGGTGGACTTACAGCGGAATGCGATGTTTGGAGAATGTGGGTTCCAGGACTGGGTCTCTGTCGTCATCGAATTTGACTTGATGAAACGGCGTGTATACTGACTCTAATACCTCCGCAAACTGGTGCTGTATGTACTCCTCATCCTTCTTGTGTCGTCTCTTCATATTCGAAAGGGAGGTGCGTGGTTCATAGTCAGTAACATAAGCTTCGTTACCAAGCATAATCGAAGCGTAGATGCTCTTCATTCCCAGGCTCTGCCTCTTGGTCCCCAAAAGTTTTCTTTTGTCCGCAATCATGCTCTTCCGCTCGGAGGAGCTCATAATGGAATTGTTGGTTAACTCGCTCATTTTGGCTAAACAAAAAAATTGACTAAAGGCTTTTACCTCTGTGGATTATTATTTTTTTTTTTGTTTTTATGTATGGGTATCACTGAATTGAAAATGTATTTATTTGTTTTTATTATGTTTTGGTATAATGACCGACTCCCAAATTCGGTAAGTGTAGATCATGGCTATAGTGTTGACAGAAGTAAAGATTTCACGTATGCCATATAATTTTCCAAATTTGTAAAAAAGAATTTGAAATAACTCAAGATTTCGGTGGCAAATACTAATTGACATACAAATCTATCTATATTATTTTTAACTATCTAAAGATAAGCCGGCGTTCCATGAAACCGAAATTATTCCGCGTTATTCCTTGGTAGTTTTTCCAAGTGGGCAATAGTTTGATGTTTCCAAAATCGATGTCATCGAAAAAATTTCCATACTTCTGGAGAACGCAAAAAAATTATTTAAAAGCAAATATTCATAGATAAAATTTATATTATGATAGGTATACAATGTGCACTATACATAAATAATTTAAAATATCTCAAATCGTAAAGCACATATTTATTTATAAAGATTTATTTTACAATTTTGTAGAAAAAAATTGTTTTCAGCTTTAATAGATATATAAGTTTTTGACTTTTTGCAAAGAAATAAAAAGGCTGTCGCATTGTCATAGTCTTTTTTATTTGTTTTCGAAAATATATATTTTTTTCTACCTTTTTAAATGCCAGCTGTTTTAATCATTTCAGTAGTTAATGTATTTAATGTAGCAATGTACTAAGCGTTGTTAATGTATAAATGGACTGTAGGAATGCATAGGAATGATCATGTAAAATTGGTCGACATTATTTTATCGTATCTGCGCTGCTCATCTGGAGTAAGCTTGCAGAAGTCCTTTTCGAATATCTTGAGCTCCCTCCTGGTGTGCAATGGCGGCCACAGTGTTGTGTAAGCCATGGTCCTGAAGGAAATGCAAATCTCGGTAATAAGTAAGCAAATAAGTAAATAAATTTTTCGAGTACCTTACGAACTGCCAGGCACTTTCGGCCGTCGGCTGATTGTCGATAAGTAGATTTATCTCCCTCCTAAATTGATCGGCGTACTCCTTCTTTGAGTTTTTATAGCGTTCCAAGCAGCGGATTTGCCTGGAAGAGAACGATATGTTATGATCAGTTTCCAGTTGGAGGGCTTAGATGGGTGGACTTACAGCGGTATGCGATGTTTGGAGAATGTGGGCTCCAGGACAGGGTCTCTGTCGTCATCGAACGTGACTTGATAGACCGGCGTGAATGCCGACTCTGGTGTCTCCTTAAAATTGGGTCTT
This sequence comes from Drosophila watanabei, assembly GCA_008042575.1. Taxonomy (NCBI): domain Eukaryota; kingdom Metazoa; phylum Arthropoda; class Insecta; order Diptera; family Drosophilidae; genus Drosophila; species Drosophila watanabei. Next base: position 97,166 of record VNJS01003561.1, on the reverse strand, counting down.
AAGTACTCGACATCCTTCTTGTGTCGCTTTCTCATTGCCGAGAAGGAGGTACGGGGGTCCTCGTTGGTTATATAAGTATCGTGGCTAACTATAATTGAAGCGTGAACGCTCTTTATTCCCATGCTCTGCCTCCTGGACCCCATAAGCTGTCTTTTTTCCGCAATCTGGCTCTTCCGCTCGATGGAGCCCAAGTGGGAATAATTCGATATGGTACTCATTTTGGCTTGAAAAGATTGGAAGAACGTTTTATCTTTGTGGATGAATTTTTTTTGTAGGGGTAATACTGATTTGAAAATATATATATTTGTATGTTATACACTTGGGTATAATGACTGATTCCCAACTTCGATAAGTGTAGATCAAGGCTATAGTGTTGACAGATCTAAATATTTTACATTTACTTAGCTCCCAGAACTGTTGGGATTAATACATATGTCAAAATGTAATATTTTTTGACATTTTACATTTAAATTGATCGAAGTCTTTAACACGTTTGAAATATCAAATCGAAATTATAATTTCTATACAAGCAATTTAGTTGTATATACAAGACTTCAAATATATTTGAAATATCTTAGTTATAATATATATATTTTCTTACTAAATGCATAAAACTCTTTCTGATCCTTAAAGGCTTCATATTGCACCTTTAACTCTGGTGCCTGCATATTTTCAGTCGAGATTGCTGAAGCGATCAGAGAGTTTACCATCAAATTTGTATGTTCAGCCGTTGTGACTTTGAATCCTTGCAGATGAACATTTGCATTTCATGCGCTGCAACTTGCCGTAAGTAGTGGGATGAAAAAAAAAAGAAATGTGAGAAAACAGGAATTGGAACATGAGCAGGAGTCCAAAGTGGAGCACAAATCGAGTACAACTTTTGCACAAAGTTGTTTTCCTTTGGCATCGAGGCATCCTCAACCCGTGGCATCCCTTTCCCGGAGTCCCCTCCGCCCCGCCTTGCTACACATCCTGTTTAGCTTCAATGAATGCTTCAACGCTCCGTGTAGCCCCCTTTAGCCCGTGCCCAGCCAGGATACGCTATGCCCCTGAAAGCCGTTTCACTTGGCCCATTCACGATGTCTATCTGCTGCCGGGCTCTTTGTTTTTGCGTCGGCCTATTCATAATTCCACAGCCGGCTGCTAGGCTGCTGGCACAAATTGAAAAGCAAACACGTGGCTCTGTAGTTGGCCTTATCACTGGCTACATTGGGATTTTGCAGCTCTGAGCCACTGACACTCCGTCATGTTCTGTCCGGGTGACAGTGGACGGCCGGTCGGTCACTTGCTCCGGGTTCCGTTTCATTTTTAGCCGGAGTCGAACTGGAGGGCTTGGAATTTGAGTTTTTGTGTTGAGCTGCTGTGACACTTTTTTGTTGTCCTGTTTGCTGTGTGTGTTTGCAGGCACACTGAATGAAAAATTTCATTTAAAGGGAAAGCTACAAAGAAATCTGAGAAAAAGTACCTTAGGTTAATTCTTAACTTTACTATGTTTCATAGTTTAAAATAATAAAAAAGGAAGACTATGAATAAATTTTCTAAAATTTTTCTAAAAAAAATAAATTTTTTTTTTTTTTTTTGCTGCGTGTGCCTGTGTAGGATCCCATTTTGTTTGTGGGCTTAGGTCAGCACTTTGCCATTTTCATAGCTGCATGCACCAGGGTCCTCATTGTCATCATCCTTGTCTCATCTCCTTTCATCTCTTCACCAACTCATCCTGCAGTCCCTGGGCATTGTTTAATAATTTTCCTGCTTAGAGCAGGATATTCCAGCCGCACAAAACTTGTCGGCTTGCTTTTTTTTTTCTTCTCTCTAGTCTAGAATTTAACAAAAGCAGCTGAAAGTTTAACTTTAGCTTAACCCTTAATGAGGGCATTATGGCAGGAGGAGAGCCCTTAAGCCGATGACGCGGTATCATTGCTAATTTTCTTGGCCACCGTCGAAAGTTTAAGTAAAGTTTAAGGTATTTACTGTTCCCCTTTCAGTTGCTCCAGTTTTGCCGTCCGGCTTTGACTACAACTTTTCCAGCTTTTCCTACTTTTCCCGCTCTGCCATGCAACTGCAGATGGACAGCCGGGCGGCCATCAAAGGCAGACGCCACTTGAGTTGATTTCCGTTCGGAGCCATCGAGATTGAGTTGAGTCCTGGTCAAGGACCCAACTCACTTGTGTGTCCATTTCAGTGGGACTGTATTTTGCTCTTCGAGTGGCTTGTATATTAATTGAAATTAAAAACACTTTCGAGTGTCCATCAAGTGTCTGCCATTAAAGTTATTACGAATTTATGGCCTTAACAGGGTTATTTTAACAGCCAGAATATGTAAATTGAGCTTGATTATTTGTTAGGCAATTTACGGTTTCATAAACTGGTTAACATATTCTGCTCTATTTAATCATGGTTGATGTAACTTAACTGGCTAAGATATTTTCTCAATTTTATCATGGTTGATGTGAGTAATTATTTCTTGGGAATCAATTAGACATTTTCTACGCTGTGCTTACATAACGTTGAACTAAACAAGATTATTAATACCGTTTGCAGTCTTCAAGGATATAATTGAATGGAATTTACGGTTTCTTAAACTGGTTAACATATTCTGCTCTATTTAATGATGGTTGATGTAACTTAACTGGTTAAGATATTTTCTCAATTTAGTCATGGTTGATGTAAGTCATTATTTTAGGAAAATCAATTAGACATTTTCCACGCTGTGCTTACATAACTCTGAACTAAACAAGAGTATTAATACCGTTTGCAGTCTTCAAGGATATAATTGAATGGCCTGGCAGATGTATATTAATAAAGGCATTCTGAAATTTATGTTTCTTAGATAACGTTGTATCTACCAGTTACGTTTATTTCAAACAAATAATTTAATGAATATTTAACTTCTTCCAAAATCTCCCTCATAATTTGCTTTTTAAACAACCCAAAAACAATTTCATTCAAGCAAATTACAAGAGCAAATTACATTGCATGTTCAACTGTCAAAAAATAGGACCCATTACCCTGATGGAAAAAATGTCAAAGCTTGAATATTTATTAGTTAATATTCGTGGACAAAGCTATGTTTAAATTAACAAAGAAACATGCTGGGAATGCAGCTGAATTTATGCCTCAATTTGTGTGGTCTCTCTACCTGCTGCCGTGCATAAATTCCGCAGGAAACAAGTAAAAAATTTAAATTAGCTAGCAGTGAGGTTTTTGGAAAATGGAAAAGCAACAGCAAGGGAGCGTGTGGAGTGGGGAGACCCTGCGGCAATGCTAAAACACACAAAAGTAGTTGGCTTTTCATTTCCAATATGTGTACCCTACCTACTCCCTGCACACAGTGGCTCTTCAATATTAATGAACTGCAAAAAGCGGGAACGGGAACGAAAAAACTAAATGCTAAAGGTGTACCTTCATGTCTGTGTTTACCTTGTCTGGCATGCACTCCACGTGAATGTCGGACACATGTTCAATTAGGCAAATGCCCGTTCCGTGTGGCATTTTTACGGTTTGGTCAGTGCCGCATTTTCCATTTTCCATTTTTCTCTCCTTTCCATGCGGCACCTGCTCGACGGGAATGCTTGCAATGTAATTCATAAATCGCAGCTTGCATCCATACGGCTGCTTATTTAATTAGTGCTGGAAAGCGCTGCGAGTTTCACGCATTTTCCAACGCCTGGCCGCAAGCCAGCGAGGGTTTTCCACGTGCTCGGCGTGGTCATTAAATTAATTTTCAATTAGCTGTGCACTCGCTTGTAAGCTGGAATGTGCCTGTGCACAGGGAAAATTTATATTAAATGATTTTCCGAAGGTAAATTAGAGAAATTAAATTATATTATCTGTTGAGATAATTTGCATCTGGGATTGGATTTAAAAAAATATATTTAATTACTAAGTAGCGAATATAATCTTAGGAATATAATTTTCATATATAATTTTCTGACATTATATATGATTTAGGCATATTATACTTAAGTTCTTGTTAATAAATTTTCTCTGAGTGCTCTTATCCGCCGTGTTTCCCATGCTAATCAGCGGAGCGTGAGACAGGAAACTGTTGCCATTATTATGTGGCAAGAACTTTGGCGTGGATATATCGGCCCTGTTGTTTTTCGTGGCCAACGTGGCCAAATGTTTATCTTGGCCGAAGGGGCAATCAAACTTAAGTTTAGAACTTAAGGGACTAACGGCGCGACTTAGGGAGCGCGTGGAATGCAATTTGATTAGCAGTTGGCACAAGAAACAAAACAATTTGCAGTCAGCGCGCGTGTGTGGTGCCAGTTGAGTAATGAAAAGGGCAACTAAAAACCCATTAACCCACATTTTTCCCCCGCTTAAATGCTCAGACGTGTCCCATTCAGCCGTCTCCCCACTTTGTCTCCTGACTCTGTGCCTGTGTGAGCGATGCAAACAACGAGCAGCCACCAACAAGTGCAACCAACAATGGCCAGCGGACTTTATGTGCATTTTCCGCCCCGCCCCGCCCCGTTCCGCCGACCCCGCCTACAATTTGCCAGCGTAAATCCCCGAGCAGAGAGTGGCGACTAGGAAGCAAGTCAACACTGCCGCCTACCAACAAACACCGAATGTTGCATGTGTCACCCGCACACAAACACAAATACGGCGGCTTGCACTGAAATAATATTAGTTGCCCATGGAAAGTTGTTCAAGTTGTTTGACTTAAACATTTTGGCATTATTTTGTATTATTTGGATAGATGATATTTAACAAGGAAAGAAGGAACTTCGACTTATTTTTACATTTTTACATTTTATACATTTTTAAATGTAAAGTAAAAAGTAATTTACCTCCACATTGACCGATCGTTTGTATTGCAGCTATATGATATAGTCGTCCGATTTTAATGAATTTTAGAACAAAATTCTAATGCATGTATTTAAAAGTATAATAAGTTATGTTGAAAACTGACAAAGGTTTAATTTATTTTCTATAAATTTTCTAACCGTTTCTATGGCAGCTATATGATAAAGTAGTCCGAATTTTTTTAAATTTAATCCGAAAATTTAAAATAATATAAAAAGCTCACAACCGAGAGTTGATCACGATATGTTAAAAACCAGTGAATAAATTATTTTTTTTTCTACATATTTACGGATCGTTTGTATGGCAGCTATATGATATAGTCATCCGATCCGGCTCGTTCCGACCTATGTACGAGGGAGAGTATATAGAAGACTATCTGCAAAGTTTCATTCAGATTGCTTCAAAACTGAGGGACTAGTTTGCGCAGAAACGGACAGACGGACATGGCTAGATCGACCCGGCTGTTAATGCTGATCAAGAACTTATGTATTTTATAGGGTCGGAGATGACTCCTTCACTGCGTTGCAAACTTCTGACTGAATTTTTAATACCGAATGAATTTATAATATTAGAATTCATAAACATCTTCAAGTTTATATATTTATTGTAGTATTTTTCTTTAGAAACGTGTACCATGAAAAAATTGTATTTATCTTCATAGAAACTCCTTGTAAATTTAAATCTTACTTGATTCATAAAAATAATTTTAATAATTTCTGTCGACCGCCGTGACAATGAAAACTGAGGCATCTTTAAAATACAACAAGAATTGAAATTTAGCTTCCGACTATCTCATCATAAAGGACTTAGCTCACCTTAATATAAATTTTTGGGCAATATAAAAACTCGTTAATTAATTATTCGTCATGAAAATATATATCCGAAGTTTAAGAAGCAGAACATATAATTGTAGTTATTATTTTACTTTGTTAAGATGCATTCTTGTTTAATTTTTTTTTAATAACTGTAAACATTTACGGTAAGAATATAGATATAGTTTATATTTTATTTGTTAAACTTTACATGCAAAATAAAATAAACTACAAAACTAAAGATTGGTTTCTAGGAGGTGTCTTGACGGATATATTCAAAATAAACCGTAATAAACGGTTTATAAAGTCTTAGTTTCCTTAAACATAGTGTTTAAAAGGGCGTTTTTCTTGTCTTTAAAATTAAAAGAAGACTGAAGTAGATCATATTTTGGATAGCTAGTCCAAACTGGGAACGGAACTCCTTGTAAACCTGACCTAACTTATATTTTTTCGTGTTGACAAACTCAAAGTCGGCGCGCTCTGTTAACGGCTGTTATTCCCAAGCGTCACAAGTGGCGCTCGCCATAAAGCTCTCGTGGTGCGAGCAGTGCGGCATGCGGCAGCTATCCCGTTTTCGCGGCGCAAGCAATATATCGCCACACCAGTCGCACACTTAAGAGCGGCTGCAAAGGACAAAATAAAGAGAGCGAAAGCTCGCCGAATAACCGACATCCCTTCGGCTTCGGTTCGCGTCGGCAGGACTCGGAAAATGCGCTCGGTTTTCGCAGTCGGCGGCTGATGGGCAGCGCTGGAAGACGCAGAAAGGTATGCTACACTTTTGGCCCAAGCTTGGGGGAAACTTTTTGGGCGAGTTTTCACAGCAATGACTCTGAACTCGGGCCCAGAGAATGTATTGACATAGTTTCAGCTAAAAGGAGCTGCTGGCTCGAAAGTCATTCAGGTGCACTTTTCAACTTTCTCCAGTTTTGCCAGGAGTTCCGCCAGAAGCCAGGGCTTGTATTTATTTTTATCGCTGTTCATTAGTTGGCAGTTGCCATAATTTCAATTTTATAGTTTCGCCAGGATATTAATTTATATTCTTTCCTCGACCCCATGTTAAATGCACTTTTCGGTTGAGGAGCGGAAAATTTTTGATTGGTTTTCGCAGTTGATTGTCTATCTAACTTTTCGGCGCTGAAAAACTAATTGCAGCGAAAATGAAAGGCAGCGCGTGAAGCGCCATTGACGCTTAGCTACCAATTTATCATGCATAATGCGACGCACCGGCACAAAATAAATCAAACGAAATTTCTTTGGCCCCATTCTATGGAAATATAATTTGCCGAAATCAAATTAGATGTAAGCCGATTTGCCGGCATAATACTTAGGCATGCCGTTGAAATATTGAAATATTTATGCAGAAATTGAGGGGCTCCCCCGCAAAACTGGACCCTTGCCGATATATTTTGGCCATTAACGCAGATTGAATAGTCAGGGAGTGCTCTGCTTACCCCATTTAATAGCAGAGTTTTGATAGGAAAAACTCATTGGTTGTTTTTCTTGGTTTTTGCCAATTTAACTCTTCTATATTCTACGTGTGCGAAATGTAATATTTTTCCAGTTTTGCAGGTGGGGGCGGATTCAGAAAAAAAAAGTTGCCAACACGCAAATGTTGGCAGCCATAAATTTGCCGCTTTTCTGCTAAAAGTGGCCAACAGTTTTGTTTGCCACGTGCAGTCTCGCTGCTTTTTTGGCCCCCAGACTCGCAGGAATGCATATGGAAAAACTGAGCGATGGAGTTGGGAAATGGAAAATTCGTCTGATCCTTCGTCTGACAGCGGCAGCGGGAGTAGGAGCAGCAGCAATTGCAGCATATTTAGCCGCTTGTTTTCGAAAACTCTATTTAATTTAAGTTCCTGTTTCGCCTGGCTCACGTCTCGGTGCACTTTTGCCTCTCATTTTTCAACTCGACTGCGTGCGGCGTGCGGCGCGTTTTTTATTCGCTCCTTCGCATTTTCCTTCTGGCTTTCCTTTGTGGCTGTCAGGGGTCCACACGAGTTGGCCATTGCCCAGCCGATTTTGCAGCATTTAATTTAAGTTACAGCACAAGCTGCCGAGATTTATAGCCGACCCTTAACAAGTCTCGCTGCCCCTTTTTGTGTCCCTTGCTTTTCAGGCCTTACTCTCCTCCTTTTTTTTTTTTGTAATTTTTAGCCTGCCAAGCCTGGCAGTGGACACAATGTAATTTTTTCTTTGTGTGTGTGCTTCCTGTCCTTCCGAGTGTTATATTTTTTATTGAAAATTACACAGGGAAGAACTTTGGGTGAGTGGTCAGGCTGGACATGAGAGACAGGAGACGGGTCATGTTGTGTATTATTAATATTCATTTTGTGTGGGTTACGCATGATTTTTTAATGGCACTCTTATTTATAGATATTGATTTTCTGTTCATGATTAAAAAACGACCGGTTTTACGGCGTCGTTTCAAACATTTTACTTGAATTTTAAATTTATTTGTTATGTGTGCGGGAAAGTCTGGTTATTGCAATAATTTTTCATTTCAAACATGTGATTACATTATGCAGTTTTAGTTAATAAAAATTAAAACTTTAATACCCAATTAAAATGCTCATATGCATTGATAGTTTGAATAAAGATTTACAATTTTAAAATATCAGATATCTAATTTAATAAAAACATTTTTGTTAAAATGCACTGAAGTTAGCAAAGAGCATCAAATTCCAGTTGAAAAAACACATCTTAATCCATTTAAATTGGCCCTTAAAATTCATTTAGAATTCATGGTAAAACATCACTCCGGGCTAATATTTGAATATTGAATTACACTGAATTTAATTGACAATTGAAATTTGTCACAATTTTTTGCTCGCTTCCAATGGCTTTAAAAATCGCAGAGATATTTTAATTTATCTTCATGCAGTTTGGTTTTATGAATAAATTGATATCATCAGACTGAAAACTGAAACTTTGTCGAACTTCGGCCTTGGACCTACCGACCTCCCATTGATTCTCCGCCCCTTCTTTGGGCCCGGCCAGAAGCCCCATAACCAATCTCAGTACAATAAATTAAACCTAAACAATTCATTCGGCCGAGCATGGTTCGCTTTCTGTTTTAGCTGCGAATTCCATCAGAGGACATCCTGGCCGGATGGCAGGATATAGGGCAGTCTCAGGAGCAATAAGGCAGAAAGCCACTTCTTAGTTTGCTTGCAGCTCAAGCGGAAACCATATAAATGCGGAAATGATAAAAATGCCTGCGAACATGTTTCCAAACCGAATGCGATAAATTGCAATGGGAAGAACGTCCTCGTAGTCCTCGGAGTCCTGGGGCTCCTCCTGGCAATGGCTTCTCGCTCCCACATGAACGCTGCAGCCAGACAATAAAATAATAATAAAAATAGAACAGAGCCGGCGAGCGGACGACATCGCCAATGATGAGGTTCCATTCCGTTCGGATCGGTTTGGGACGGGTTCAATAAATGAATGTGGCCAAATAGAGGACACTGGGTCCCCACGAAGCTGCTCCGAACCCTCACAGGACACAAGCACACTGGCCCATACACGCAGAGAAAAGATGGGTGAGCGCGAAGGGAGCGTCTCTGAGACTGCCAATTTAATGAAATTGTTTTACACTCAATTGAGTTGCCAACTGAAAAAGAAAACAAAAAAGCCCGACAGCACCAGCACCAGCACCAGCGTCAGCTTCAGCTTCAGAACTAGACAAACAAACATCTTTCGCCCCGAAAAAGATTTCTGGTAATTTGCATTGCCTTCCAGCACGCAACGAGACCCACATTTGGCTTCAAGTTAATCTTTTCTAATACAAAATGGCCCAAAAGCTGTCAGCTTTCAGACAAAGTAGCTGACATTAGAGATGCTTGCCCAAAAGCGATTCAGATGTGCTCTGAACTTTTTTAATATTTACAAAACTTTGAGATAATCGGCTTAGGGAGCCAAAATTTGCATATTTCCGAGAGAAGTTTTTTGGCATGAAAGAGTTTGAATATTTTTTTCTATTTATATTTTATTAAATTAAACAGTAGGAATAGACAACAGTTTGGTTAAAAGACTTGAAAAGTTAATATTATGTGGTAGGAATTTTTTACTAAATACAAAGCCCTTAAGAAGCATTTTTGAAACTAGCAAGATTGTATTATATTGAATTTTAAAAAAAAAAACTTTATTAAAATATATAATTACATTATTAACCATATAAATTTAATGTCAAATGAAAAACTTAAATAAATCTAAGTGAATTTAGCTGCAGATATAATTTTTAGCTAGCTTTAAACGCCTGAAATACTGATTTAAGCATTTTAATTTAGAATTCAATAATAATTAAATATTAAATATACTCAATGCTTAGATCACCTACAATCTTCTTAAAATACCTTCAAACAATGCTTCAAATAAATTCTATAAATACTAGCATTTCAACAAAGCGGTAATTATGTACTATTTAAATGCCTATGACTGTACTTTATATATTGGTCACTATTTTTGTATTCACAAGAGAGAAAATCATTGAGGAAAAACCACAAAGAGAGAGAGAGAAAAAAAACAAATAGGGAGAGAGAAAAACAAATAGGGAGAGAAAAAAAAAACATATAGGAAGAGCGAAACATATAGACAGCAGGGGAGATAGAGAGAGATAAGAAGGTGAACACGATCGCCAACATGGGCATTCCATATAACGCGCTGGTCGCAATAGGTTGCTCTTTCAATTAAACTCGGAACACAACAAATTAATGCGAATTGACAACAATGTCGGCATTTGAATTGAAAAACCTGAACGACAGCCTGGAGAAGCATCTGCCAGCTGATGAACTGAAGGAGGTCAAGCGGATTTTGTACGGCGTTGAAGAAGAGTGAGTACCGAACCTAGTGACAAAATTGATAAGACTCTCAACATCATTTGGGGTGGTCGTAAAAAGTCTAAAGATAATGTTAAAAATATTTTAATCTTAATCTTTACGCAAATAAGTGTTAAAATATACAAAAAATTCCAGTTCTTAGCTTAACAAAGTCTCCAAATTTTCCATTTAAATATTTCAAAATGTTTTGTATCAAAATACATTTAAATATAGAACTAATAAAATGTGTATCTACACTTCTACACGTGTGTGAACATCTGGTGATGTGAATGGAACGATCAGCGAAGCAAAACAAAACAGAAAGAGATCGTAAAATCAATTAATTTTAGATATAATCGATGCTTGAAAAGTGTTATATATTAATTTATCTTGAAGGCTTTAAGTGCAAGCAGGATTCTTTTAATCTGTTGATAGTTTTGAAAATATTTAAATACAAAAGTGTTAGGGTTATGACAGAAAGACAAGAGATAAGCATGCGATTCTATCCGGTTCGACGACATCAGTGCCAGATGTTGCTAAAATATATTTGTATTTTTGAAACGAGATAGAACTATTTATTCAAAATTTTTTACTTATTAAAAGTTTTGTTGTTCTATGTATTCAAAATTATTTATTTATTAAAAGTTTTGTTGTTCCATTGGTTGAATTTTTAATATAATTTAAACCATTCTGTAAATTTCATCGAGTCTTTCAAACTTGCAAACTTTATTTTGTGTTGCAAAGGGATTGTCTTTGAAAATTATTTTAGGTAATTTATTAATAATTTTAGTCTTTTATTATCTCTTTTTAATTAATATTAAGTAATGTATTGATAATTGTAATCTTTTATTATCTCTCATTCAAATATTGCCGACATCTTTTTCAATAGCCAAACCTTGGATTTGCCCGAGAGTGCAAAAAATATTGCTAAGGAGCATGACTTTGAGATCAAGGGTTACAGCTTCAAGGCGCGAGCGGAGCAGACTCGCAAGCCCCGTATAGTCCGAGTTGGCGCCATCCAAAACTCCATTGTACTTCCCACCACGGCTCCCATTGAACAGCAGCGGGAAGGCATTTGGAACAAGGTCAAGAATATCATCAAGGCAGCGGCAGCTGCTGGTTGCAACATTATTTGCACCCAAGAGGCGTGGAGTAAGTTGCTCACTTTGATTTATAGTGAATTAATTAATAATCGAATTATTTTAATTCTCTCCCCACAGCCATGCCCTTTGCCTTCTGCACTCGAGAGAAGTTTCCCTGGTGCGAGTTCGCCGAGGAGGCCGAGAATGGACCTACAACCAAGATGCTCTCAGGACTGGCCAAGGCCTATAACATGGTGATCATCCACTCGATCCTGGAGCGTGATATTGAGCATGGCGAGACCATCTGGAACACAGCCGTGGTCATCTCGAATAGCGGTCGGTACCTGGGCAAGCATCGCAAGAACCACATTCCCCGGGTGGGTGACTTCAACGAATCCACGTACTACTTCGAGGGCAATACCGGTCATCCGGTCTTCGAGACGGAGTTCGGTAAGCTGGCCATCAATATCTGCTATGGACGCCATCATCCACAGAATTGGATGATGTTTGGACTGAATGGAGCGGAGATCGTCTTCAATCCCTCGGCCACCATCGGTCGTCTGTCTGAGCCCCTTTGGAGCATTGAGGCACGGAATGCAGCCATTGCCAATAGCTACTTCACCGTTCCGATCAATCGAGTGGGAACAGAGGAGTTTCCTAATGAATACACCTCCGGTGATGGCAATAAGGCCCACAAAACGTTTGGACCCTTTTACGGTTCCTCATATGTTGCTGCTCCTGATGGTTCAAGGACTCCGGTAAGTCGTACAAGATTAATCTTTTTTAAAATATTAAAAAACCATCAAGAAGTATTATTAGAAAATCAGACAATATAATTATGTTATAAATTTAGAATAATGTAAAAAATGTACTTATAAATGAATTTCCTGGAATTTGTTTATAGAACCTTTTATAGGGACTAGATAGATATAAATTTTGTTTGCAAGAAATTCTTATGGAATGCATTTTGATCAAAATAGATTGTAAGACATAAAAATGTATAGGATAATGTTCTTAATTATTTAAATTTTTTATTTTCAGAGCTTGTCTCGAGATAGTGATGGCCTGCTGGTGGTGGAGCTCGATCTTAACCTGTGTCGCCAGGTGAAGGACTTCTGGGGCTTCCGCATGACACAGAGGATTCCTCTCTATGCTGAGTCCTTCCAAAAGGCTTCTCAACATGACTTTAAGCCGCAGATCATCAGAGAAACATAAACAAAATATAAAAGCTGAGAAATTAAGTCTTACTGATATGTAAGGCAGATTCTTTAATTTGCATGTCAAAATAATAATAAAGATGAAGATTTTCTAGAAATTGATTAACGCTTTTAAATAGTAGTACAACAATTCTATTTGTAGTACATTTTAATGACCTTTTTTTATTTTTCATTTACTTCCTGTATTTAGATTATGAAGTCACATTGCGTTCCGTGTGAGAAGTTTCCCGGAATCTCATTATTTTCGGCTTACATTAAGAGTGCCACGTCAGACTTTTTGATTTGCTCAAACTTCCAGTCAAATCTTCTTAATAAGAGTCACATCCTTGAATCCGCAGAGCATCTCTATCGGGACCCATTCCCCAACGAGCGCTTTAAACATTTTCCTCCATACAAAATACTGCAATCTAGCATTGAGCTAAGCTTTGACTTTTACGATTATGTTACGGCTGAATGGGAACGGGCAGGAGGGGGATTCGGGTTCCAGGATGTGGGTCCCCGAAGGAGTGTGGGATATAATCTGTTTCTATTACGTTTGCTTATCTGCATGCGACTCAAATGTGCGTTTCTTTTTCCCGACTCCTAATGCAGTAATAATCGTTTGTGCGTTGCCGGAACGACTCGGCTGACCTTGCTGGAGCGCTGGCAGTAATTGGTTAGATTATTCCGAATTGGTTTTCCTGCTCTCGGCCTGACCTTGTGCCGCAATGGAGTTATCAAGCGAAAATTGCTTGTCGGGAAAGAGCAACACAAATGGAAATTATAAACTTTTGTGCACCAAACAGAGCAAGAGAGATGGAAATATGCAAATTGAATTTCGGGCACCAGCCAACAGTCAAAAAGATACAAAGAGACAAATGTGTGAAAGTCGTATCTTCGTAAACAATTTTGCACAAAGAGTTAGCGCCAAGAAATTGGGATATTTATGCGATGTATTTCAGAGATTGGTTTTGTTGTCAGAAGAGCAAATTTCTATTGCTATTCTTCGTCAGCTTAAAATACTAAGAAATCATGAATATAATATTTGGAATGGAATAATTTTATTTTCCTATCAATATTACGATTACTTTTAACTTTTGAAAGTTTTGTTTGGTAACATTTTAATGCTAACTTTTCAGTAATAATTATTTTAATAACTTAACTTTGTAATTATGTCAAAATCAGGAAATAAAGTAAACAATAAAATCTTAACTTTTATCAAATAAGTTTATTAAGAGGTTAACTTATTAATTATTTTTAGTGACATTATGCCTTAAAATTAATTCTCATTAACCCCTGAATTGGAATTTATTAGCAAACTTGAAAGCAAACACATGGAATATACCACACCATTCCATTTGCGGTGGGACATTATTCAAGTCCTATTATTGCAACCACAGCTGTGCGATAAGAACGGGCCAGGGAATGTGGGATTTTGTGTGTGTCTATTTGACAAAGGTCACCCGAAAATAAATCAAATATTTACCCAGCTACATTCGTTTATTTAAATTGAAAAGTCACTTTGGCCCACCCACTTGGGCTGGGTCCAGATTCAAGGCCTCGATTGCATTACCCATTCGACATGTTGCTAATAAATATGTTTTCCGGGGAAAAGCCAAATAAAATCCAAAGTGACAGAGACCTCTCCAAACGAGCCTTCTTGGGACATCAGGGAATTGCCAATAAAATGTGGAAGCCGTTGGTTGTCGTTTATAGCCGAAGGATATTTTCGACCAGACTACCAGCATATATATTATTCAGTGGTTGCGTTGATTGATTAAGCCCAAGATGAATTCCCAGCCATCGGCACGTTCAAGGTTCGTCAGAATAATCCTCAACATATCGGATAATAATTTCCCAGCCAGCCTCTGGCAATTACACTAATCATTTTCCACTCCCCCCCCCTTGATCCTGAGGACAGCTGGCAATTGAGACAGTTCAGATATTAGAGCGTTTTCAATTAAAGTCCAACCTTTTAATTAAGCAGATAAAGTGGCTATAAACCGGGAGAGAGAACAGCTGGCTGGCTGGCTGGTTGACCTGCCGGACGGACAGGCCAAGTGGGCGAACTCGATTATGAGCTCATATTTAATTAAACATAATATTTAGAACTAAGCAGCTCCCGGCGAAGACGCTTAAGTGGTCGTTAAGTGTGTGCGATATATGTATAAGTCGTGTGTGTGCTGCTGCCAGGAAGCTGGGAGCTCAGAGAGTTCACGTCCCAGGAATCCCAGTGTAATCAGGACGATGCCGGCAGGATGCGAGTGTGCATTTTGCGGCAGGCTGGCTGAAAAAATTCCGAAGACGTGCATCAATCTGAATGCATAATAATGGTGCCACTGTGGCAATCAGTTACTCCCAAGGCGGCATTAACCACCAGCCAAATGCATATTGAACAGGATGTCGACTCCGCATGGCGAAAAAAAATACTCATCCTTAAAGGCTAGGGATACACACTATAAGTGTAAATAGATTATTGACTTAAGTCAGGATTCCTGAGTGGATTTGTATGAGAATTCAATGTCTATAATGTAATAATCCATATTGAAAATGATTTATTTATGGCATAATATAATGCAATAAAAGATTTAGGAGCACATTTTAAAATTAAGAGACTAGTAAAGATTTTTATTAATTTTTATTATATTATTTAATATAAAAATAAGCTTAGATTGGCTTGTGTCAATTCAGAACTGTCACTATCCCTGTTGAAATAAGTAGCAGCCGCCGCACACGATATGAATGGGAAATCTTAAGCCGCGTACGTGGGCACAACAGCGACGAGAAATGAGAAAGGAAAAGGAGCTGGAAAGGAGCAGAATCACCAGGAGCAGAACCGGCAGCACCGGCAGCACCGGCAGTTGAAGCTGGAGCAGAAGCATCAGGCACACGAGAGGAAAATTGGAAAGGAAATGCGATGCCGGGCGGCATTGTTGTTGCTTGGATGGAAATGAAAAGGGGTTATGGGTGGGGATGACGGTGCTGGTGCTGGTGCGGTGCCTCCGACTGTGCTGCTCATACCCGGCGCCTTTCCATTAAACGGGATTATTTATTTTATTTCGTTATGCGCGGCAAACAGCTTGTGTAAAGGATTTAAGCGTCTGCTGAATGTGGCAAGCGGCGCACACAAGGCCGATCCTTATTCCCAAACCCAATCCCAATTCCAAGACCCGAAAACCGAGCCCAAGGACTCGCTTTCCCCATAACCAATGCCAACTCTGCCTTGTAATGAAATACACGAAAACTTAAAACCAACAAACCAGCGGAGAGGACAACAAAGGGCCTTCCTGATATTAAATTCCAGCCGCACTTGCACTTGTTAGAGCCTGTAAGATTATAATTCCGCCACAGTAAGAAAAAAAGAAATGTAAAGGATGCTCGCAGATAGCTGGCAATGAAAGGAGGGGCGCCCTGCGAGCACAGGGAGGTGTCCTGTAGGGCCAGGACAATGCAGATAGGCGTTTGGGATAATAAAATATTATGCAACTGGGACTGTAGATGGTGGCGCAAAAGGGGATGAAGGCGAGGCCTGCTGGCAGGAAAAAGGCGCCAAAGCGGAAATGGAAAACTTGAATGGAAAGTAGGAAATGGTTATGTTGGATAGGCTTCTTTATAGTGCCACATAAAAGTCAATTCCCCGAAGCGAGTTCAAAGTCTGACCTAATAATTGTAACTTGATTATTGGAAAAATTCAAACAAGGCAATAGTTTAATTTAAGAAATTGTTTTAAATACGGTTATGCTTTAATTTGGATTCAGTGGCTTTTATATAAGTTTAAGGAATGATAACATTTTAAGTACCTTTATGAAATTATGCAACAAAACGGTAGGTTACTAGCTTCGCCTTGAATATTTCATGACCTACTTCCAAAAGCCTGTGAGTGATAATTCCTTAATTGTATAAGGAAATGCGTAAGGGGAAAAAATATTAATTAAAACGCGTATTTCGGGACTCGGCTTGCTTACTATAATTGCACTTTTCTGTATCTGTGTGTCCTCATTACGAAGGCGGTTAATGGGCCGCAATCCAGGCGGAAAATGAAGTGCAATACGCAAGATGTTCTGTGTTTATGACCAGCTTCCCCGCTGGGGCATTATAATTAATACCTGCTCGAATCGACAGCCTTGGGGGGAGGGGCGGAAAAATCGGGAGGTGGACGGGGTGAGAATGCTCGCAATTGTAATGATAATGTGAAGCGAAGCGTTGCAGGCCATTAAACTTTCGCACAGAACGAAGAAGGCTCCCGAATTAAACAATAAAATATTTAAAAAATTTTGCCAACGCATCCATCCTCCATCTTCAGTTTACCATTCCCTTTGGCTGATTTTCCTCTGTTTTCCTCCTGTTTTCCCCTGTTTTCTTCTTTTTTATTATTCTTATTACTGCCTTTATTGTTATGAGCGGAAAGACAAAGGATCTGGAACTGAAAACCGAGACCGAAACTGTAACTGTAATGGTAGGTGTAACTGAACTGGCCAGCAATGAGTGAGTGGGTAAGTGGGTGGCTGGGTGGGTGGTTGTCCAGGTGGCTGATAAGGCAGGGGGAAGACTGGGCGGCATTGAGACGAGGACGTGGCTGGTGCGGTTCTGCTTGGCTGCAGATCCTGCGGCTACTTTTGAAGTGTGTGCCACGCTCGACTTCTCACCTGCTTACCACAGCAATGGCAATAACAGTACGAGCAATGAGAAAAAATCGAGCAGGTTGCGTGGCAGCTTCTGGAGGGGATTCAGCAGGAATTGCGGTCATTGCTCTGACCTGCTTGGGCATCCTGGAGAGGAGCTTGATTTTTACGCGCGTGTAAACAGTTATTATTGTGGGGCAGTAGATGTTGATACGACCCTTCTAATGGTCCCTAAATGCGGTTGAGGGAGTGGGAATTCATTGAAATCATATTCGATTTTATGAATAACCAATATGTTCCTCGCTTCTGGGAGCGGAAGTAATATTATGTTACTTCCAGAAACAAATAGTGGGGACTGTGAAAGACATACAACAAATTGAATTGCTTCTTTTCTATAAAAAGGAAAGAAAGCTAAATTCGGCGCGCCGATAGAAGATCCATATATCCATTTCGGTAAAACGAGAAACATTGTTATTCTTATATAGAACATCCAAAGCCCTGATGACATTTGCAAAACAAATTTATGAATTTCTCAGTTTTAACCGATAGGTACACACAAGGTAATAGATAATGATTCACTTTGGTGCCAACTACAAATAACTCAAGTCTTGTCCTTGTCCTCTTTAGTGACAATTGTTTAGCCACTGACACTGATGGATCTCGCCGTCTCTGGCGACGTCAGATCCTATCCAATACGTTCTTGTGGTGCAATCTATACTGTTGGCATTGGGCCGGCAGATGTTCCTGGCCAGGGGACTGTAATGCTGCGCCTCTGCAAATGGCCGTGATATCCAGTTAGCGTTCTCCATCTGATACTCTCCGATGTAATGGCCGAGGCGGAGTATTCACCTGCTATTCACAGAGGGAACTAAAACGGGTTAACTGAGTGTTCGGCACTCTGCAGACAATTCAGATTGGATAAACGAAGTGCGCGTTATAATTAAATATTTCTATGGGAATTGAAAATCTGTATTTCACATTTGGAAAAAGATCGCATGCCACTTTTTATCACAGATGATTTCCGGGGAATTAAACAATTATTAATTAAATAAAACCCCGACGAAAAACTATCAAAACGTCTGGTGCGAGAAGCCATGCAAGTCAATAATTTTACAGACAAAACTAGATTTTGATTTAATTAATAAATTATGTCTCAGAATTTATACGTTATTCATTTATTATTATAAGTTAATTTTAACTAGATTTAAAGCCATAAAAAGGTTTTAAAGTAAAGTAATATGTTTGCTAGCAAAGAATATAATTTCGACTATTAGAACAATAAGTGTACATAATATAAACTATTCCTTGACTCCCTAAAACCACTTCGGGAGTTCCTAAAGGATGTGACTAGTTTTTTATTTACAAATACTACACAGACTACACTCCGATCAAAGACATTCTTCTGCCCGTGTCAAGCTGACTAAAAACCGCATGCGGAAACAAGAAGCAAAACAATTTCAAAATGATTTTAGCTTCCACCTGCAGTGGCTCCACTCTTTACACACCTTTGCCCAGTTTGCCGGTGACTGGCTCCCTCTTTCCCTTTTTCCTTGGTTTGAAACCCACAAGTGCCAAGCTGCTACGGTCAGACGAGCGCATCAGCAAAGTGCCAACTCAAAGACAAAGCCATAAAAATTAATTATTTCTTTTTGTTGGTAGAAACCAAGGAATACTGAGGCATGATGAGCTGATGCATGATGAAATTGTGTTGTGTGTTGAACCCACCAAGCGTTTATTGTATACATTTTCCACATTCTCTGCCCGCGCACAAAGCACACTCTGTGAAACACTGAAGAAAAATATTTTGCAACCTTAACAAGCCATAAAATATATAGATTTGAAATTGAAACTAAGTATATTTATCAAGCATAATATATTATTTTGCTTTCTCCACTTGATTTATTTTTATTGGAAATGCTCTTTAACCTCCGCCAATTTCCGTTGTTCATTAAGAGCTTTAGGCATAAACATATATATCTATATATTTTTTAGCTTTCTTAATTATTTGTGGAAGGAGTATGATTCTGTAATTTAAGCGTTTCGATTAATTTTGTTAAAATGCATTCAAAATTGATTCGCAATGGCTAGTATAAGTATAAATATAAGTTTAAGTTAAAAAAATCGTTAGTTATTCTGAAAAATTCGAGATGCAGCGACTATTGATAACCGTTCTTATTCTTTCAAATCTATTCCTCATTCAAGGGCAGCAGGTGGTTGTACAAGATCCATCTAAAGCCCAAGAAGGTAACTAAATAATTAGAATAAAACTTTAATAAAACCATTATCGATATCCAGATCTTACCCTTTATAAATTGTATAACATTCTTATGCTCTAGGCATGCTCAGTTAATTAAAACCTTTAAAAAATGTAGTGAAATTGATTTATAAATACAATTTTTATATTACAGGACAACAATTGAATAAAATAAAGCAAGAGTTCAAAGATAAAATTGACCAGAAAGGACCAATAGGATTAGCATTACTCGGTTTACAGCTTTATTCGACGGTTTCCCAAATGTTTGGGAAGACAGCAAGACAGCAAGACAATGCAATTTAATTTCTCTTAAAGGATTTTAATAAAAACAAATCCCAACGATAATGTTGAGCGACTCCTACCTTATTTGCAATTATACTAACTTTATTATACGTTTTGGGTTTGCCAATTAAGTGCAACAAATCAATTTGCAACATTACAGACATGCAAAACCCATCGTATAGTTGGATACCATGATCCACTGTTTTAGGTTTGTGGTCGAGCTTTTATGACCGTGATTATGTCTTTTGTGTTCCACGTGTAAACTATCCATGTTTGTGGTAATTATATCTTATATCTTTATAATTTTTAGCTTTCTTAATTATTTGTGGGAGGAGTATGTAAATATCAATTGAATGAATTAAAGCATAAGTTAAAAGATCAAATTGAGATACTAAATTATTTGAGAAGACAGAAAGGGAGGGAAGCAATGCAATTTCGTTTCGAATGTTTTTATCTTTCAAGGGCTCTAATAAAAACAAATCCAAAAGATCGCCTTTCACCTTTCACCTTACTGCAATTATAATGGCTTCCCTACAAATATAATGTCATGGCCAAAGTAATACGTTTTGGTTTTTCCGATTAAGTGAAACAAATCAATTTGCAACATTTCAGACATGCAAAACCCAACGTATAGTTGGATACCATGATCCACTGTTTTAGCTTTTATGACCGTGATTATGTATTTTGTGTTCCACGTGTAAACTATCGATGGTTGTGGTAATTATATCTTATATCTTTATATTTTTTACCGTTCTTAATTATTTGTGTGAGTAGTATGTAATTTTAGTGTTTCGTTTAATTTTGTTAAAATGCTTTCAAAATTGATTCGCAATGGCTAGTATAAGTATAAATATAGGTTTAAGTTAAAAAAATCGTTAGTTATTCTAAAAATTCAAGATGCAGCGACTATTGATAACCGTTCTTATTCTTTCAAATTTATTCCTCATTCAAGGGCAGCAGGAGGTTGTACAAGGTCCATCTAAAGCCCAAGAAGGTAACTAAATAATTAGAATAAAACTTTAATAAAACCATTATCGATATCCAGATCTTACCCTTTATAAATTGTATAACATTCTTATGCTCTAGGCATGCTCAGTTAATTAAAACCTTTAGGAAATGTAGTGAAATTGATTTATAAATACAATTTTCATATTACAGAACAAGAATGGAATGAAATAAAGCAAAAGTTAAAAGATCAAATTGACCAGAAAGGACCACTATCATGGGCATTACTCGGTTTACAGGTAATACCAGATGTTGTATCGGCGATTTCCCAAGCATTTGACAGGACAGCAACACAGCAAAACAAAGCAATTTAATTTCTCTTAAAGGATTTTAATAAAAACAAATCCCAACGATAATGTTGAGCGACTCCTACCTTATTTGCAATTATAATAACTTTATTATACGTTTTGGTTTTTCCGATTAAGTGAAACAAATCAAATTGAAGCATTGTTAAAATCACAATCATATTAAAGACTGTAGGTACGGTTTCTGTCTATACAGCACAGATTAAATATATGATTAAAGAGCACAACAGTTTCTCTTTCTGCAGAGCCACACCCCCTTTGCGACTGCGACTTTGACCGACACTGAACACTTCATTTGGTTCTTTAGCCGGGCTCAGACCAATGCAGCTGATGGTGGTGGGAGCTTCCGGTAAGCTCATGCATTTTTCACCCGCAACCAACGGCGGAAAGAGCAACAGTGTTGCAACGTCAAAAAAACATATAAAAAAGGGGAAAAAAAACTACGGACTAGGTGCAGAAACGAGAGGCTTAGGAAACAGTGTGTTGAATGCCGTGACAGCAGCACCACGCCTAATTGCCAGCGACAGAGAATAGTATGCTCCTCCCTAGAAGCTAGTACCAGCAGCATATTTCTCTGTCACTATTGATCTGCTTTGAATACGCCAATCTTGTGGACGAGCATGCTCCGACCCGGTTGGAGGTTAATAAAGTCCGACAGTTGGGTGGCAACACTTTGCACTCCATTCAGCACTGGGTTGCCGCCGCATGTTGATGGTGTTGTTATTGCCAGCTGCCAATATTGTTAATTACGGACCGTGGCTGTTTAATTAAGTTTTAAATGTGCCGACGACTAATTAACTCGAAGCCAAGGCCGCCCGAGTCAACTGCAGACAAATAGGACAGACACGAAGCAATGCCAAGGTTGGCGTTGAGCTTTGAATTTAATATAAATGGGATATAAATATCGAAGGGGATAGATGGTCCGTATCTAATGGATGTCCTTAGGATAATTTTCCTCTTAAACTTAAAAGGCTCAGGATTGCAAATATATCTGCTAAATATATATACATTATTTTCTTACTAAAAGGCTCAAGGATACTTGATACAAAAAGAAAAACAAAAATATATTACCCAACTTCAGACATTTAAAATAATTGCGGCAAATGCCTAGAGACACTTACAGGACATCCTTGTGTATGCCCAGAAATGAAAAGTCATTTTCACAGTCCGTTGTGGTTTGCCTTTCGACCAAACATAAAAATGGGTTAGCCCCTTGATGATGATTACCTTATGTGTTTGTTTCTTGGCAAAAAAAGAAGTCATGCCAACAGCTGCAGCCACGAACTAAACAATAAGGGATGCCTCGGCTCTAAAGTGGAATACCAAAAAATTTTTTTTTTTTGTATGCCATTATTGAAAAATTGCTGCGCCCAAATCGATGGCCGCAGAGGTTGGAGAATGTGGATGCAAATGACTGGGGACGGAACGCAGGAATATGCTTCGGGGAAAAAAGATAAAATTAAATGAAATCTGAGAGCGAGAGATCTATCCTAGTGTTCGGCGGGGAAAATCCATTAGCCGGAATTGATTTTTCGGTTTGCTTTTCAATCAAATTAAATCCTGCCGAGGCTGCTGTTGCTCCGAAAATGTTGTCGACCCGCTTGACCATCAATCATGATCTGCAAGTCTTTTGTTCGGCTCAGTACAACAACAACAAGTAACAAAATAAAAACAAAATAAATCATTTAAATTAATGCCAAATTGGACAATGCACAATGGCGAACAATCAAAAAAGTATAAGGAATCTCTGAATTATATACAGTATGAATATTGACAACCTTTCAATGTCGCACAAAAAGGAGACAGCGGAACGGCACCACTTTAAGCCTTAAAAAAAGCTTTTAAAATGAAATTTACATTGCATCATTTCGCCTGAAAACTCGGCAGAGGTTCGACGGGAAGCCCAACTAAATAAAAGGCTGTGAAAAGGAAATCTGCACATATTGGTCATTAATAAAAGTTTTTTGCATATTGATACAAAAAGCAAATATTGATAAACAAAAAATGGAGGCGGCTTACATGGGCGAGGGAGCGACGGAGCCAAGCGGAACCAAGCATATAAATAAATAAATAAAGCGTGTGTGAAAAGGCAACAATAAAACACGTCCGACAGGACCAGGGACAGGACGAGGGCCCACACAGAGCCAGAGATGGTCGCGTGATGTGAATAAATCGCTAAAGGATGTCACGGCTCGGAGATTTATATATACCATCCTGTTAAGCTTCAGGTGCATAAGCAACAGAGCCACAAAAGTCATCGCCATCGATCAGTTGTTGCGGCCAAAGGCAGTCTCATTTGAAGCCATATGTCAACTGTTCCCATCACTGGCACAAACATACAAACCGAATATAATGT
The DNA here is from genome assembly GCA_008042575.1 of Drosophila watanabei. Classification (NCBI taxonomy): domain Eukaryota; kingdom Metazoa; phylum Arthropoda; class Insecta; order Diptera; family Drosophilidae; genus Drosophila; species Drosophila watanabei. Next base: position 73,623 of record VNJS01003561.1, on the reverse strand, counting down.
ATTGCCAGTATATATAGTCCTGTTCCATCCCTTTCACAGAGAGTGCGGTAAAAGCGGTCGCGATTTCAAGTCAATTGCGTCGTTATTTATCAGCCACCATAAATGTATGCTCCGGTACACATATGTACATACTGCGGATGGGGGGAAAATATGGCCAACAATGTCAGAACACTGTGATGTTTTAAGCATTGCACAATTGCTGGGTTGAGCGAACTGATGGATGGTCTTGAATTCAAACTGAAATATTGTTCAGAAAGCAATTGAAAGGAATTACGAGAGCGGTCTTTAAACATAAATTAAATTAATCTGTAATTGAAAACTGAGCGATTAACTTAATTATATTTAAGCGAGTTATTATAGACAGGAGAAAATTATAACATTTTTTTTGGGTTTAATATTTTTTTAAAAATTAAAGTACTATTTAAGGGGATTTTTCTACTTGATCGAACTTATTGTCATTTTCTTAATACCCTTTAAAATATTCATGCTTTAATGGACAGTCCAGTATGTGATTTTCCTCTTTTAGCAAAAAAAAAAAAACGAGATAATTCTAACCATAAATAGTTGGTCTGTTCAAGAGCCGTTGCTAAAATCCATTAAATTGAAGTTCTGAGAGCTCCTGCATATTAAACTACCTATATATATTTTTTTGCTTTGTCCACTTGATTTATTTTTATTGGAAATGCTCTTTAATGGCCGCCAATTTCCGTTGTTCATTAACAGCATTGTGCATAAACAAACGAGATATTGGCCTCATTGGGCTTTGTGGTCGAGCTTTTATGACCGTGATTATGTCTTTTGTGTTCAATGTGTAAACTACCGATGGCTGCGGTAATTAATTCTTTATATTTTTTAGCTTTCTTAATTATTTGTGGAAGTAGTATGTTCCTGTATTTTTAATGTTTTTCGTTTAATGTTGTTAAAATGTTTTCAAAACTGATTCGCAATGGCTAGTATAATATGAAGTTAAAAAAAAAACGTTTGTTAGTCAGAAAAATTCAAGATGAAGCGACTATTGTTAACGGTTCTTATTCTTTCAAATCTATTACTCATCCAAGGGCAGCAAGAGCTTATACAGGATCCATCTGAAGACGAAGAAGGTAACTTAATAATTAGAGTACAATTTTGAGAAAACCATTATCGATATTCAGATGTTATTCTTATGTGCTTAGAATATCGAATTTCGAACAGAAATTAATTAAAACCTTTAAATTTTTTACAGAAATGTAATTGTAAATTTATTTTTATTATTTACAGATCGTCAATTGAATAAATTAAAACATAAGTTGAAAGATCAACTAAAGCAACAATCAACACCACCAACAATACCAGCTAATCCATCTTTTTTAAATTCAATACTTACATGGATTTTTAATTAAAAAAAAAATTTACGAGGAGAAAATTTTCAAAATGCGAGACCTCCATTAAAGATAAGCAATTAATTTAATTTTGCATGTTTTTATCTCCTAAAGGGCTCTAACAAAAACATATCTAAAAGATATTGTTAAGGGACTTTCACATTAATTGCAATTATAATGGCTCTCTTAAAAATGTAATGTCAAGGCTAAAGTAATACGTTTTGGATTTTTCGGTTAAGTAAAACAAATCAATTTGAAACATTTCAGACATGCAAAACACAACTTTTAGCTCGATACCATGACCGACTGTTTTAGTTCCTTGACCGGGCAAGGCAGAAATGAAGCTATATTTATTGTGCATTTTTACTTACTTTATGGTGTTGCGTAACCCTTCACTTGGAGACACTACTGCGTGGCAACCAATATTTGATATAACTCCTGGAACTACAAAAAGCTTGCCTACAACCGTTAGTACTACCACGGAACCGACTTCTACTCAGAAAACTACAAAACCTTCAAGTCCGTCATGCCGAATCTTTCGTCCACTTTGTAGGTACATATTAAAACTTTATAATTATTTATTAAGCTTTTCTCTTTTTATATTTTCTAGCGTGCTTGGTGGATGTGGGCTTGAATGTGGGTAAACAAATACTTGGATAATTGATATAACTGTTTTGAAATATATAGTCTTAAAATTTCCATTAATATATTAATATATTCTTCTTTTTTGTTGTGTTTGTATACTTTACAATATTTATTTGGGCAATTCTTAAAAAAAAAAAATAAAGGCTTCGCTAAACTGGTATTGAGTGCTTTCTTAACTTAGTTAACTTAAAAATGTTGAAATGTTTATATAAAAAAAGTAAAAAATTCCCTTATTAAATCCCGCTGCAGCGCTTGGTGTAATTAAACTGTACGGGTCGTATGAGTGATGTGGCGTAAAATATATCTGCATTACTCATACGTCATGTGGGACGGGAATATATTTTCCTCTTTTTGTCTGCGCCTCTGCCAGTTAGTTTTTCTCCCCGAGAGTCTCTCAGAGGCTGCAGGCATGTGTGTGTGTGGCAGCAGCTGCAGCTTAATGATTTTCACGCTTCTGTTGCACTTAAGTTGCAGTTTCTCTGTACTTTTTCTTACATGATTTCTTTTTTTTGCCCTGAAACAGGCGTTAATGGCAAACAGAAGCGACAACAGCCGGCTTACAGAGAGGGAGTTTTCGAGGACGGCAGGAAGAGGACCGGCACACATGCTCATTTGGCTGGCGGGCAAACAAATTCCAAGTCATTAGTCGTTGTCCCCGTCGCCTTTAACTGCTAAAAAACACACACACACACGCACTGCAAACTAAATTACAAGGGCTACAAAAAGCATTATACGAGATTAGAAGGACGAGGACGCAAAACTGTTGACAACTTTAGCCCCAGGAGCGATACTTACACACAGTTGCCACTGCACTTCATAGAACAAGTGTTTACACTCAGACAGATGCTGCCACAAAGTCTTAAACTCTTAATTGAAAGTGAAAATGATGAAAGTAGGAAAACAAAATAACATTGTTTGAAAGAAAAAAAATCATGAAAAATTTATGATATTTTTTGAAGTGCACATTACTTTTCCTGTGCACTGCAAAAATATGGTCAAAAGTAAGCAATAACACAGAGCAAGGACTCTCCTTCGTCTGACAGCTTGTTTCGCACGCTCTACACTGCTCAGCATATTTCATAAGTCAAAAATGTTTCCGGACAGGCTTCTGCCGTTAGTGGATCGAGCTCGTGCCCGGCAAAAGCTGGCTGTCAGCGGACGTCTGACATCTGCAGGATGTGTCCATGGTGTTGGCATCGCTGTCATTGCCCATCAGGCTCATATTGTCGCTGTTACGGTCCCAGTTCCTAGCACCTTCGGAGGTTCCTGCTGGCGGACTGACAAGGGGCGTATATATGCCTTGCCCTGTTGTCAAGGTAAGCGATGGGAATTTAAGCCACATAAAAAAGAGCACACGTGTATGTGTGTGCCGGGGCGCAATTAAAATGCGAAAGCGAAATTAATATCCGCTTACTGAGGTATCTTCCTTACGACAATGACATTTTTCAAAGCTGCTTACATAATTATGCAGTGACTTTGAGAAATGCTAATGGTTATTATCGTGAATTATAAGCAGCTTACCACATATTTATCAGATTAATCCCTTTTTGGCCATCTCCTTCCCCGTGTAATTATGTGAATTCCTTTTTTTTTGGGCCAGAGACAATAAGGGGATTGAGTCATTATGAGTGACACGCCAAAGATGAGTTACAATTCATAGATTTAATATTCAATTACAGCAATTAAATTCGGCACTCAGACGTGCCAACTTTGCCTATTATTCTAATGGCATCTTAAATATTCATCAACACTCCGCTGCTAATTTAATTAATTTCCTCTTTCGCTGTTTATCTAACAAATATAAAGTCCCGATCGGCTGACATAATGAAGCAACTTGTCCAAAGAGGAAGTGCCTACGTTCCGGGTCAACAGGATCCGCCCGCCACTTCCTGCTGAACTCATTTGCATACGAGGTGCCATCGAAATAAAAATTTAGCAATTCCAAATGAGGCGGGGCAGAGGGATTGAGGGGGCGCCACGACAAACTTGGTATGCAAATTGAACACACACAAACCGCAGCAAAGTTTGCGATGGGCCAAAAAACAAAAGGTGAAGTTCAAAGTTTCCATCGAGTTCTCCAGGCTGATATGATATGTTGGGGCTTTGCTTGCTTGTGGTTTTTCCAGCTTTTTCTTTGTTTAAAAAATCTGTTGAATATGCAAATTGCACTTAAACGATTGCTGCGACCATTTTGGTAAATTGCCACAACAAACTTTTTGCGCATCTAAATAAATTTAATAATTTATTGTGTTATTTAAAGCTTTAAGCTGCTTTTCGGTTAGTATCCCCACTTTGCAGGTCCATCCTTACACGTTTCTCTCTTCATCATAAACGATATTTTGTTCTTACACACACAGACACGCACACAAGCATCTAAAATATGAGAATTCTTTAAATTTTTAGCATCCTGAGTGAGCTTAGGTAAGGTAAGGCAGAACTTTTTCTTCAGCACTTACATAGACGCGCTTTTAAGTATATGTAGTGAAAAATTAAGAATATTAACTATAACTTTAAGCTGGTACATTTATTTTAAATAGTTTCTATAATTATTATGCAGTTTATAGCTTATAACATTGATTAAATTTAAAGGTTACTCAATCGAGCTTTATTTAAAAACCAGAAAATACGTTCTTCACTTGAATTGAATATTTCAGATATTTATAATTAATAATTTCAAGTGGTTTTTAAGTTTTTTAACCTTACTCTACTTCCAATTTTAATGGCCTGCAATCACAATTCAATTCCGTTTGTGTCACTTTCAGGGCATTTACAATTCTGCTCAAAAGGTTGGCCTTTCCACTTGCCTTGTTTTAGTGCCATTTGTGCGTTATTTTTATAAAGTTACCTCATGAATTATTCATAAACGGAGCAGACGTACCGTGACGTAAGAAGAGCAGCAAAAAAAAAGGGAAAATCTTTAAGTTTTCTTCCTGGAAACAGCTCTCAGGCGAGGTAAGGACAAATTCTTCACTCCGGCAGGCTGGCAGGCTGGCAGGCTGGCACGGAGACTTGGTAAATCTGATTAAATTATGGGAAAGTTTCTAATTGGTTTGTTATTAAGACGGCGATTACCATAAATTACATTTGAAATAAGCTAGCCATTTGGCTATTATACAACAATTGATAAAGCGATTCCCGGCAAAAGCTTAGCCAATTATCTCACTTGGCTAAGCTCGGAGGGCCGTAAACAAAAACAAAACACGGAAAGCTGGCCGAACCCTTGCCTCATGTTTAATGCACTTGACAGGACCAGACCCGAAACCCGAGGAAACGGAACCTTCAAGAAAGCCCCCAATTTACAGCCCCAAAGTTATGACTTTTACGCCCCATTATCGCTTAAATAATTTAGCCTGGCCACGAGGAAGGAAACCCGAAAGCCAAAATTGCTAGAAAAACAAGGGAACCTCGCATAACTTGTGGCCGGCGTTAAGTAAGTGGAAGGGATGGGCCGGGCCTGCATTTATAAAGAGCCAAATTAACCGCAATTAGATTTTTACAAACGCGAACAAAACATTTGATAAAATATGCGAAAAATGACCATGCTGATTACAGGAGGCCCCAGGGCCCCGAGTGTGTGGAGTCTGAATAATCAAGTTGCTGCTGGAGTTAAGTAAGAAATCCTGGAAGGACTGCCAAAAGCCTCGTCAAACAGCGACGGCGGCAAAAGGTAAACATTATTTTTTTCATCCTGTCAATTTTGTGCTTTTTAATTAAAAATCCTGCCTGCTCAGGTACAGCGCAAACAGGCGGCCCGCCAGAAAAAGGGATAACCAAAGCAAAGGGTTCACTAATTAAAAAAATAGGATTCCTGTGCCCTTTAAAGACGCCCTGGGAACCGTCCAGCGTCTCACTTGATGATGCATGGCCATGAAGTGTGAAAAATTCTGCCTCATTTTTAAATAGACTCAAGTCCGTCCGCTGCCCAATTTCATTTGAACTCGCGCCACCAATGGCACCGCCTGCCATTTATTTTCCTCTGTTCTGAAAATTAATTAAACACTTGCCGGGGCAAGGTCAAGAAAGAAAAGAACCCCCACCATGCACTACCAGGGCCAACAATTAGCCTTCGAGAAGAAGGACGAAACCGAAACGGATGTTTGACCAGGATAAAGAGTAACCGAAGCTGAAATAGAAATTTTGTTGCTTCCCAGAAAAAGGAAGTTTTAACTAACTTGAGGCTAGAAGGCCTTCCGCTTCCCGCCTTCCCATTTTACCCCACACAATTACGCGTTTTAATAAAGTTTCAGCAAACTCCGCGCATAAAATTAAACAATTAAGCAAATAGTTCTTGACACGGAGCTGCAGCAGAACCAAACCCTTCGACTCGACGCCTTGGGGGAGAATTAGGAAGCAAATTAATGCAGTCAAGGGGGAGTTAAAATATTAATTTAATTATTAATTAATTAAAAGGGTGTAAAGTGATTTAGGGAAAAAACTAAAGGGAAAGCATCGTAACTATAGGTTGCACTTTGACATTTGTTTAAAAAATCATACAACAGAGTATTATTAGACCTTGAAATAGGATAGTACTTATATTATTATTATTTTTAAATACATACAGACTGACTTAAAGATGCAATGCCTCAGTTAACCATACGTTATGAGATATTTACAAATACTAAATCCCTTAAACTATAACTTAAGCATTTTATTAGTCCAATAAAAAATATAAACATTCCAAAGTTCTTTGAACTTATCTGAAACTTATATTGTTTATCAAGAAAGTAACCCTTAAACAAAGAATGCCGATAGCAATATTAACGCCCGCTTAAGCGTGCTTGATTTGATTAGTCAATTAACAGTTCATTAGTTGTCAATCGGTGACACTGTCGAGGCTTTAATATCTTCACACTTTGTCACCCAGTAATCCAATCTTAAATCATTTTCATGGCCCCCAGTTTGCTTGTGTTCGCCAGGATGCGAGTGGGGTGCTGGGAGGGATTGGGGCAAATAAATCGAATATCCATTCACACGGCCACGCCCACACAATGTCAATGGTGAGTGGACAAAAACAGGGCAGAAATGAGATAGACTGCCTGCCGACAGAGACGGACGTTGGGACGGACGGGCCATAAATAAAGATCCGGATCCCGACCAGGCCCAGGCCGTATTCCGACGTATTCCGGTGTATTTTTAATGCCACAATTAAATGCAAATACAATACAGCGAGGGGGAAAAAACGATGGAATTCGCAGGATGACAACACACAGCAGGCAAATGTTGAAGGATAGCCCAGGGACAGCTGAAGGACACAAGGACACACGGACGGGGGGACGGATGAAGGGCTCTGTTCCCTATCAACAGCTTTTTTCCTGCCTGCCTCGCATTTCGTTTTTGTAATTTTTTCATTTTTTATATCTTGTTGCTGCTCTTTGCGGCAGGGAAAATATTTTTGATGCTGACAACAAAAAACACTGGCGAGCAACAGCCTGCGGGAAATATATAGACAAGCGCCACGCCCCCACAACCAACACCAGCGGCCGCCCTCCAGCAAAGTAACTGGGAAGGAAAGAAAAGGAGTGCAGTGCAGCCAGAGGTCCTTCGGTGTGGCCGAGTAAAAAATTCGCCATACGAAAACAAATGAGATATTCACTTAAATTTAATTTCCATTATTTTTATGAAAGCATATTTTAATTCGCTTTATTGGCAATTTTCGTCGGCCAGCAAGGATACAAATATGGGCGAAAAAAAGGGGTAATAATAAAATGCTGAGCATATAGCATGCTTCCCTCGGGCCTGGCGTGGTTAAGTATTTTTAATAATGTGATTTTTCAGAATAAAAGAAAAGCAAAAGAATGTATTTAAGCTTCATTTAAATAGTTGGAAAATGGCTGAGAAACTTTAAATAAGAAATAAAAATATTATATCAATATTTCAGAGCATAAAATCACTCTCTCTGTGGGCCACTTCTCAATTATTTCATCAGCGGTTTTGGTTCGAAACACTGAGCAATTAATTGAACAGCCGCAGATACCAAACTGGCTGCAGAAAAATGGCCATAATTGCCTCGGCCACACTTTGACACTTGCTGCGGGTATTGTATAACCCAATGCAAACAATTAAATAAGGCGAAATGAAAATAAACAATAACAATATCACAGTTCCCTTCATTGCGAGACCCTGTCACAATCACGGCCCAAACTCATCACTACCACGAGATCCCTCAATTTTGTTATGCTGCCAACCAGAAGGAAGAAGAGATGGAAACAACAAAACAACATTCACTTCCCATCCCTCTTCGTCCTGTCATCCTGTTTCCGTAGTTTGTGTTGTTTGGCCGGGCTTTGTGTACTTTGTTGCCTCTTTAATAAAAACAAAGGACATACAAAAACACAACAAAAAAATTACAATTTTCGCATGGACAGTTTTTTGTGAATTGCCGAATTATTCGAGCGAAAAACAAAAACCCTACCGAAATGCAATTAAGTTCGGCCCAAGGCAAACAAACACTTCTTAATTACTCGGTTTAGTTTTGATATATATTTGCCAGACGAGATTTATAGTTTTCCTGCTGGACTCAATCACCGAAACATATATATATTTTTGGGCCACCGGACACGAACTGCCTTTTGTGGAAACTGTGGCGAAACGTGACCGGCCAACAAAGAAATTCGATTAACTGCAATGCGAAAATGCAGTTTGAAGGCGGCATGCGGAAGAAAAGTAAGCTCCGTATTCCCTTGGTACTATATTGCAGCCTTTCAGTTTACCTTGAGCCATTCCGCTTAATTTCCCCTTTGCGCTCGCTCAAATTGCACTTAATGTAAATGAATGAATATTCCATTAAAAGTCAACTCGGGCAAAGGGAAACGCTGTCCACGTCGAGCAACAGGCCGCCACGTCGAAGTCCTTAAAGCTGCGAAAATGCAAATTGATTATCCGACGTCACACGTAAAGCGTCGCGCAGCTTAATTGGGATATTGGATTGGGCTCGGAGTGCGGGGATTACATTAAAAATGAGCTGTTTATTTTAAAAGGCAGGGTCCACTAGTCCTTCTTGGCCAGCTCGCCATTCGGATTGCTCACCAACATTGCCGCATTGTAATTCCGCACATTATAGTTAAAAAAGAAGGACTTGCTGTACTCAAAACTGGAGATCATAATGGCGCAGGCTGGAGCCACTTTCAGCAGCCTGGGTGCACAGCCCCTGAAGAGTCCCCGCACTCCGTGCATCCTGTGGATATCCTGCAGCCGGCTGAAGGTTCCAGGTCTCTTGCCCAGATCCCGAGCCGGCGAATCCGTGAATATGACCTTTTCCCCGAATTCCACCTGCTCATGGGTCTTGACCACGTCAAAGGGCGTGGTTACTACAGCGGCCACTGAACCCGCCAGCACGCCAGCCAAGAAACTCCGACTGAACGACGGCTGAGTGTGATTGCCTAAATTTAGCTTCAGATACTCATAGATGGGCCAGTAGATGCCCGAGAAGGGCACATCTCTGAGGATCGTGGGCCTCAGGCCCCGCCACAAGCCCCAAAAGCCCTGCAAGGCGATCACATTCCGTACGAAATGTATTATCTGGGCATAGGTCTGACGCTGGGCCTGCATCTTGGTCCGCACCAGTTCGATGGGACTCACCACGGAGACGGCACAGATCCGAGCTGTTACGCCGGACATCATGGGAACCCACGGCGGTAGGCCCTCAGGGGGTTTTCTGTAGAAGTACCATTAGTAGTTACCATATCCTGACACAGATTAGATGAAGTAATCCTACCTAAGGCCTAACTGCGACTGTGGCGTCCTGCTCTTTAAGTGTCCCTCGAACAGCTGCATAAAATTCGCCTTGAACTGTTCGTATGCCACGAAGTAAATAATCGTCGAAGGCAGGGCGGAGACGAGCGTGGGTCCCAGGCCGGACCACAGGGAAGCGGGTCCCTCATATTGGCTGATCTTCACCAGAGCGTCCCAGGTACTGCGGAACTGTGGCCGTAGCCGCCGCTTGCTGGGGTTCGCCGACTTTCCACTAGACCCGCAGGGAAAGAGGTGATCCATTAGGCCGTTGGAGTAAAAGAAACACTTGTGCGACGGCGACTGCTGTGACTGCATGCGGGTTTTGATCACGTCCAGAGGAGTCATAAAACAGGCGGTGATCATGGCCCCAGTGCAGGCGGAAATCACTTGCTGCGTGGGCCGGATCCGGAAGCGCGGATCGTTTAGGATTTTCTGCTGCTGGGCAGATGTTCGCACCGCTCGTTCCATTGAGCTGTCATTCCGAGCGCTGGCCGAGCTGCGGTTTTCGCTGTCATCGCTAGTATCGCCGCCATCTGAGCTTTCTCTTTTGGAGTTCTTCCGCTGTTGGGAGACGCGTGGTCCGCGTCCAACAGTAATTTCGGGCTCGTGTGGAGAGGTCTCCGGGGTGGATGCACTGGGTTCTTCCTTCGACATGGCAACCGTCTCTGTTGAGTTTGAACAGCTTAACGGTAGTCGACGGCGTCAGGTTTCAAAGAGACACTTATTAATTTACATTTCAGATTTCACATTGCTGGGGGCCTTAAAAAAAAATACTCGAAAATAGTGACGTTAGCTGGGGCAACTCTAGGGGCTAACGATATATTATAGAAAATATCAGAAATACACTTAGCTTAAATGATATTGCAAAAAAGGTGTTTTAGTTATAAACTTACTGAAAACAATTTAGGTATTTCTTTTGTTAAATAAGAAAGGAAATATGTAAAAACATATAAGGAACCTAAAAGATGCTTAAACTTCTCTGAGACCAATTTTTGAAAATTAATATTAAAAATATGTGTTTATGTTTAAAAATAATAATTATATAAAGTGAAATCTGTAACTCTCTTAGATATGCGAACGAGTTAATGGTTATGAGAAATTAAATTAGAAATAATAAGTGTTTTTTTCCTTAGCTAAAAGAATTCAAAAAGTATATATACAATTTATTTGACGATTTATGCTTGTGTAAATTAAACTTAAATTGTTAAATCCCGACACATAAGGAACCAATACATACTTATATAAAAAACACTCTATTTTTTTTTGCAATTTTAATTACCTTTCGGCAATTTTGTCATAGAATTTGGAAAGAAAGTCAAACTTTGCCAATGGTAAATTTATTAATTCAATTAATATAGCAAAAGAAAATTTTCCTCTCTGACCTCACTTCATTTCCGGTGATTATAAATTCCATTGGAGAATTCCTCTTTATTTGTGTGATTCGCCAGTCTGTCGTTATCCAATTCCCCGGCAGCCTCCTGCCTTCTCTGCGCACAAAGCAATTAAAATACTTTTGTGCCAAAGTGAAAAAAAGGCAGCCATTTCGGAATTGTTGTCGCCCCTGCTTTACTTTATTTTTGGCAATTAACATGCAGTACTCTCTCATCGCTGATGGCATTCGTTCCGAACCCTCCAGTTTTTTCCCCCACTCGATGGGGGTGTGTGTGTGTGTGTTCATTATGCCGAAGGGACTCCGCATTTCCCCAGCGACCGCACCTTCAAGTCAGCACCAACTGCAAATGTGTCAAAGGTTTGACGTACTCGAAATGGGTTCGTGGGCTCCGGTTTGCTGGCGGGTCGAGTGGGTTACTGCACTGAGAAAAATCGTTGAGATAACGGAGTACAACTTCCATTTACAGTACAAAGACTTTGCATTTCTATTGATATATATATATTTTTTTTTAAGATATAGTTAAGTTGTAAACTGTTTGAAAAGGTAAAGCTTGAACGTACAAATACTTAACAAAATAATATAAATTTTAATATTTTCATTGTTGGGAATTCTTTAATTGAAGTGTTTTTTTTCTTACTTAAGTACTTTGCTTTTTTTTGTTTTTTTTTTTCTTAACATTTTGTTCCATTTCAAAAATCAACTTACAACTAGGTTTAAATTTATATGATATGATTTTTTTATCAACTTAAAAAATATTGCACATATTTCCAGGTCATATTTTTACTTGTATTTTTTTTGTGAGTGTAATTTAACGAAAAACAAGTTGACTGCTTGCGCAAAAATAATTGACATCATATTGATGCTCCAGTGAGCGTGGTCGTCTGCACCTGACACATGTGCCACAATCTGTCGAGAGTTTGTTCACACCATTGGCAAAGCACAGAACCAAAATATTGATCATTTTATAACCAGTGTTTGTTCATTATTCAGGGAAACATTTCTATGTGTTTAAATAACAATAAATCCAAAAATACCGATCAATTATCAGTAAAAATAAAAATTGCTTTATACCAATAAGCTCCTTACTTTTATCCATTTAAATCTTATTATCATATTATTAACTTCACTTTATAAGCTTGCATTTTGCCACAAAAAGTCCTTAGAATTATGGCTGACAAAAGCTTCTGAATCGTGTGATTAGCTCTTAAGCAAAATGCAGCTTACTTAAATTCAATTTTGGGCGTTTTTCTCTTGAGTGGGTTAAGGTGTTCGCACAATCCTTTTCTCACTGGCGGCAAGGTCGTGCCTAAGACAAGACAACAACAGCATCAACAAGAGGAGCCTGCAAGGACAAGTCGTAGCGCTTTTGAAAAACACGAGAAAACACTCCATGGGCAGTGGGTGAAGTGGGTGGGAGTTAGGGAATGGGTGGTGTTGCCAGAATGTTACCCTGATATGATTACGTTGCTACACAAGTTTGGTGCAAGGCCATGACGAAAAAAACGAAATGAAGGCATAAAGAAATGCTCTAAAGAAATAATTTTCGAAAACTCAGAAATTTGTATAATAATAAATTGTTTACTTTTAGTTGAAAGCAAACTAAATATATATTGTATGATTATGTATTTATTTAAAGAACCAAGGTCTTCCACTAAACTCCCCAAAATAACTTGCTTACGAAATAACATACCCAAATACCAACAACCTAAAGAAGGGTATAAAACGTCTCAAAGGGGGAGGAACATTTAAAGGATGAGTTGGCGGACCTGAAGGTAAGTCTCGAGCGAAATATGCCAACATGCACATGACATACTAACTAGCGCTGCTTTGCATCACCTACACGTTCGCCCCCTGCCATTGGGAGTAGTCCCCCGGAACCAGGCTCCTCCTTGGCATCTCCTTCTCCTGGAAGCTTTCCATTCAGCGGCGTGACAACGTACCCGTCATCACATCACACGCAGACATTGTCTTACAGTTATGACTGGCGTTGCTATTTGGAATTCGACACGTACGCGGGCATCCCGGGACACGTAGGGCGGTGTAATCCGTGGGTATGGATGTTCCAAGGGTGTTATATGGTGCGGGGGGTCTGAGGAGGGCATGTCCCGGTGTCGATTTTGACACGTTGCCCATGTGTATGTGTGTGTCTGTGGGAGCTGGTATGTGTGTGGGAGCTGGTAATTGTGGTGTAAAACTGTAGAATAACAGCACTTAGCTGGCTGCTAATACGAGCACGTGTCTGCTTTGTTGCACAACAGAGCGTATGCGCAATATTCATCCACTCATCCATCCATCCTTGCTTCCATCCATCCAACATCCATCGACTTGCTGAAGAGGGATAATGAAAAAGTGCAGCCAAACCGAAATACAAACCGAATCGAAATGTATTCATTAGGCTTTCAATTTGCCATTAGCATTGCTCGTTTAATTAATATCTCTGCTGTTGATCAATGTCCCTATCAATTGACTTGCCAAATAAACTTAGAGAAGCATTCGACTCTTTCATTATTTGTGCGTAGCATCTGCGCTGAGCAGATAGTAATTATAATCAACTTAAACTTAGAGTTTCCCATTAACTGCTGCTGCCAGTCGTCATATGCATATTTTTATTTAATTAAAATCGAGAATAAACAGCAGCGCGCTGCAAAGGAATGTTGACAGGGCGTCGGTGAAAAGCAATTGAAAGGGCTTCCAAGGATGGATCCGACATATGGCGAGCCAAGAAAAATTCGCACACACACGATAAGTCACAAAGGCTGCAAGGGGGTAAAACGAGGGGGAAAAAGGGCAAGCGGAATCGAGGGAAATCGGGGGCAAGACAAGGCGAAAATGTGGCACGCGGCATTCACCGCACAATTCCATTACGTAAAGCAAACATCAGATGGCGAAAACTGCGTTGCATGATTGGGTTTGTGCTCCTTGTGGCTTCGCCTTCCCCTTCCCAGCCGCCCATTCCGCGGGCTCAACTGCTGGTGGGGCGGGGCGTGGCGCCAGTAAAAGCAACATATTGAATATTGATGCGCATCGATTTCGACTTGAAAGCGGAAAAGTTCAAGCCAGCGACGCACAAAAACACGCAACAACAGCAGCAGGCATGCTCCTCTTTGTTTATAATATAAACATTTTCAATTTCTTGCAGTCATGGCAACACTAGACACCAAAACTTTATCTCAATTGCGTAAGTTCAAGTTAAAATAAATATTTATGCTTCATAAAACCACTTTTAGTTGACTTTAATGCGTGGAATATATATTATTTAGTGCGCTTTGTTGAATTTATGACAGCTATTAAGGAATTATTTAGTTGACAATAAAAGCATAACTATAACCAAAGCACTTTTAACAAATGGTTAAAATAAAAATGCATTTCCAATTTACTGCACAAATTCATTTTGAAAGCATTTCTACTGGCATTCCATTCCATTAAAATGCAATATCAGTGCATGGAATTGACTAAATTATTGAAATTCCTAATATACATGTAAAAATCCTTTGTGTTCCAAACAAAACTATAATAAAATATTTTTTCAGCATTTGTTGTTTTCCCCGTGTTCGCTGCAATTAAATCTGTACGCTTTAAGGGACGTAATTCGATTCCGATCAAAGTGTTGACAGCGGAGTGTAAGTGCACTCAGCTCTGTTAACTGGCTGCGGCGTCGGCGAAGCAATTTGTGAGCGCTCGTCGAGCATTTAAAACAATTGGTGCCAAACAATTACGCGGAGGGTGCATTCTCCGAGGCAGAAGGGCGTGCGGGTTGCGTGGAAGGAAGCCAAAGGACTTCCCTCGCCAAATTAGCGACAAATGTGTGTGCGTCTGTGCGTGCGTGCGGCAGCGGATTCGAGGGCGGAGGGCGAGGCAGACAGCGACCCAAATTGCAAATTGCAACAAACTTGGACTAAAGTGGGGCAACGATGGCGACAACGAGCGCGACGATGGCCGCTTTGTCTGCGTAAGTTGGTAATAAGCAAATTAAATGCCAAGTAAACGCAGAGGGCCCTGCAAAGTAGGCAACAATAAAAATCCAGCCGCCTGCCAATGCGAGTGGCGCGGAGTGACTTGGCGCATTAACACCCAGCGCTGGCAACGACGATGCGGATGCTGAGATCCCAATGACGCCACATGCCGCCAGCACATTCCACATGCAACCGAAGCGCAATATCATGGGCGTTAATTGCCACTCAAAGGGATGGGTGCTGGAGGAACAAGGAGCTGGAGCAGGAACAGGCGCTGTGGGCGTTGCAAAACTCAATGTCCATGCTTGAGTGGCGCACTCTGTTTGCTGCACAGTGGAAAAAATGGTCAGTTTCAGAAGAACTTGCAAGATTGAGACTTTGGAACCTAGTTTTCGTTTGTTTAATTTTTGTAGCTCTGTCAATATTTGATTTTTTATTCTGGGAAAATGTTACTTTACAAACAAAATATTTTTAAAATATTTTTCTGTAAAATTTATACCACTGTGAGCTTGTCCAAGTCACGTCCTATAAAGTTTCCTGCGCTTTTCTACGCTTTTATTTACTTTTAGAGGATCTTCTGTCAAGTTTCCCTTTTGCCCGCGGACAGCCCCTATCTATAGATGTTTTTTCATTGTAATTGTAGTTTTGCTTTCATTTTTCGAGAAGCAACAACGGCAAAGAGAAAATATTTATGATAGGAAAGCGAGAGAGGGAAAATATGAAAACAACAAAAGTCATAAAATATATATAAGTAAAACGCGCTCTGCCATAAATCTCATACGTGTGAGTGTCCCTGTGGATACGTAGAGGGAATGTTCCGCCAGTGCGTGCTGACTCGCCAAGGATCCTTTCAAAGAGCAGTAGCAGCAGCAGCAGCAGGAGCTACTATCCTGCCTGAATTTTATAAATTTAATAAAAGCAAAAAACTATGGAAGATGTAAATGCAAATGGGGCACTTGTTTACATTTTTAGCTGCATGCAATGTGCTCGGCAGATAGAGAAGCATTTATTTTGGCCATTGCCCACAATGTTTACCATTCAAATATGTTTGTGATATACAGAACAAGGGGAACCATCTGCTAATTGATCTAAGCCATAAATTTGAATATAAATAAAATGTAAAACTCAGTAACAAATTTACCAAAGAGGTGTCTCTCTATATTTTTGATTTAATTTAAATCAATTGCTGCATATTATTTTATGCCTGCGAAATTTTACAACTCATTGAACTATCAACCGCAGAACAAACAAATAAACAGTGGGGCGGATTAATTAAAAAAAATAGATAGTACAGAGGGACGTGACACAACAATGGCACTATAAAAAAATGTGTTTAATTAAATATTTATGTTATTATTATTATTGGGCCCTGTGTTCTAGGCGATTTCTGTTCATTTGCGAAATTAAATGCATTGAGGTTTTCGATGCAAATAATTTGCATTTAACACATGCGCACACGCATACAAATTCAACCGCAAAATTACATTTAATTCTCGCAGCACGAAATTATCAACCAGCAAATCCGTTTACGCACTTGATGTCCTTAATGACTTTTGTTCTTCTTCACTTTTGTTGCTGTTTTTGTCCTCTGTCTAGTCAGCAAATGCAATTAATAAAACAATTTCCGTTTTGTGCCGAAAATTGTTTTTCAGAATTCTGTCTCTGTTATTTCAAACATTATAAGGACATATTTGCTGGCAAATTGGTTTCTGAAATTAAATTAGCTTTGTCAGACTTTATAATTACTTAAATAAAGGATAAACAATTTCAATGAATAAATAAAATAGTTGTGGTACTTACTCAGTGTAAACTGAAGCAATCAATGTACTCAAATTATATTTGATTTAATCTTACATTTTTATTGCCAGAGCCATATCTTTTATTTGTTTAATTTCATCATGTAATGGGGATAAGCTACAATAATTGTCCGCGCCTTAAATTATTTACACTTGCTCATGTCCGCATGCATTCATGTTATTTGGCACCAACTGAATTATTAATATTTTCATTATAAAGTCAAACAAACGTACTGCTGAAAAGAAGAGGGAAAATACCGAACATAATTTGCATATTTGTTTATTTGCTGTCGCTGCCGCTGCCTTTTGCCTTTGTTTGCATTTACTTTGTTTGCTGGGGACAGGGACTCGGGGTCCTCATTTGCTTTGTTGTGGAATGTTTAACCAGTTTATTGTGTGAGGCTATTGAATCGAAGTCCTCGGCCCGGGGATAGACACGGCGGCCGGTGCAAATACATACAATCGTCAAATGTATAAATAATCGAATAATAATAATAATAAAGTGCATTAATTAGGCATAATGCACAAAGCGCTTAATTAAAAAAGCGAAAAAATAGCTCACAATTAAAACCATTGTGTACGGCATATGCATTTTATATTAGCCACGTCGCTCTCAATTAGCTTCAATTAAAAAAGATTAAATATGTACACAGTAATCCGTTGCGTATCCAATTTAAGTTTAAGCCGATAAAAACAAGAGACTCAGTTGGCAGGGCTTGCTTCTGTTTTTGTTTATTTTTTCGCATTTTCTTACGGCCTTCCTGTCATAACTTTGCATTTGTCTCGGTTAGATTCCGGCCCTTCCCTCGGCTCTGAGGCCTTCGCCATTTGACCATAAAGCGGGGGAAGTCCCCGAACAGTAAATCAAATCAGAGACCAGAACGTTATACGAGTATTAATGCATGAATCGCCTCCCGTCCCCAGAAGACTGCTGTACTTGCCCCTACATTCT
This sequence comes from Drosophila watanabei, assembly GCA_008042575.1. NCBI lineage: Eukaryota > Metazoa > Arthropoda > Insecta > Diptera > Drosophilidae > Drosophila > Drosophila watanabei. Next base: position 55,795 of record VNJS01003561.1, on the reverse strand, counting down.
CGTTATTTATGGTCCGCCCGCCCTCTACATATTTGACTTTAATATACTCTCGAGTTACTCTAATTTGCGGTTGTCAGCAAATTTTTGGACCATCCAGTACTGGCCTGCCTTGGGAATTTAATTTTTCCTATTTTCCTATTTCTGTTTCGGTTTTGCTTGTGGCTCTGCTGCTGCCTGGTGAGCGGAGAACTTTGATTTGTTGGGCCAAACTATTCGGCTTGTGCGGTTGCTCCGGGTTGATTATGAATAATTCAGGCTGGTGAAACCGAGATGGGAGGGAAATTTGACTAAATTGATTCGAATGCTTAATATTTAATGGGGTATAAGTGTTTTTAATATTCGGTAAAGTGATTAAGAACAGAGAGCTGCCTTTCCATTGCCAATTTTGCTCGCACGAATTCCATTACACGCTTATCAAACTAACAGACTTCCATTTAGCACTTTACAACTTGCCACAAAAGTTAGCTTCGGGTTTATTCAATTCAAGTGCCATTCCCTGCACTTTACACTTCACTGCCAGAATACACAGACACTGAGACTTGGCAAGAGGAATTCGTCCTGCATGGGCGAAAAATAAACTTCGGCCCGAAACGAAAGAAGAAATTGCGAAAAGCTGGCCACATCCCTCAGATGGATAGATAGGCGAGCCAAGTAAATGGAAAGTGGAGCAGCAGCCAGCACACACAGCATCCAGCATCAGGTTCTCCTTTGTAGGGAAAACAAATGTCAACAACATCCATTCATATCGGGTTGTCCGGTCGGACCATCGGTCATTATACCAATTTCAGGGCCTCAGTTTGATCAAACGACTCCCAATGATAAAGATGTTTTTGTGCTGCTCAATTAGATGGCTCCGCAGGAGGATTTCTCATAATTAAGGGCTCCTTTCGACAGTCCTTTTCACCGACGGAATTAGTGCCAACAAATATTCGCACAAAAAACGGACCAATGCCAGTTCACTGGCAGGAGGACGAACTCTAAGGACCAAAACGAAAACGTAAAAACAATCCATTGGGGCAAACAATTTAATTACAAATTTTGTAGGGGGCGCTCCGGGGGGAAAACATTTCTGTTTGTCCTGTTTATGGTGGAGATTTGCAATTTCGCCCGCAGTTCGCGACAAACTTTCGCATTCGACGTTTTGCGTAACCTGTGAAAAGAGGAAAAATAAGGATGTCGAGGGCAACAACGACAACAACTCGAAGACAGAACAATTTGCATAAAGGACCTGGGCAAAAACGACACAATAACTCAATTCGCAGGACAAAACCAAAAAAAAGAAACCGAAAAAAAGAAGGAAAAAGAAAACAAATGCGCCACAAAGGGAATAAGGCATAAAAGCCGACGCAAAAACTTTTCTGCCAAGGCAGTAAATCCTACAGGATACGGCCCTAAGCTTAGCAACACAACGCACAACTATTCTCTCCGGTGTCAAGGGGATGCGGCAACTTTGATGTCCTGGCCGCGGGGCTGCGGGGATCAGCCACTGGAGAAGAGTTAACAACTATGCACGAAACGCCAAATATTTGAAATATGTGTAGCAACAGAAATGTTGACATTTGAACTGATTTCCAGCTCCAGAGCCCCCATTCCAACTAGCCTGCCCTGCCACTGCGTGTGTCTGTCTGTCGAGCACTGGAAAAAATTACTTTAATTTCGGGGAAAACTATTTTACTAGCATAAACAAAAAATTTATATAGTTTCTTAATATTTTCCACATCTTTATCTTAAAATTTATTAAAATATTTATGCATATTTATTGGGGATAAAATGTATGTATTTAAATTATAGTTTTTACTTCAATATTTTTCTATGGAATCAACTAATAGTTACATGGAGTTTTATAAACTAAAAGTAACTTTAAATATTAAGAGTTAATATGGTAGTCTTTGTATTCAGTTACTGCTGATGGCCCTGAAAATGTTAAAAACTGTTTTATACACAAAACTGTTGCTAGTTTTTGCTACTAAGTTTTATTTTGTATTATTTCATTATTTGTCTAAGTGAAGTCCAGTTTAGAAGTTCTTCCACAAGAACTTAATTTAAGAAAAGAAGAGCAACGCATTTTTGTTAAAGAAACCTTAAAGGGAAAATATTTCCGACATTTTCCAGAGGTGTGAAATTTTTTCCAAGTGAAATAGCAAGCAAAATGTTGTGGCAAATTAAGTTGGCGGCACTGCGAAATTGCCCCAGCCCGGCTAGAGTATTGGCAACAAAAATTGGCCTTGAGAAGAGCAGCGGCAGTTGGAGCATAAAAGAGGGGCAAAAATGTTCGTAAGTAGCTTTTGTTTGGTAAATTGGCGGCAACAATAGTTGACACAACTTCTGGTGAGCGAGTGGTGGTGGTGGTGGCAAAATTCGAGCAGCATTTGTTATTGGCAATTTCTGCTGCAGCTATTTCTGCTGTCGGTTGTCAGGGGAATAAATGTAAAATCAGCCGCATACAAATTGCTTTCATCGATGTGGTTTTCTCCTATTTTGTGCTGCTGCGCAAGTTGTCTTATGGTTAACCTAACTTACAAAATATAGAATAAAAACAGCTATCTTATAATACTTTTTTTCTTTTTCTTGTGTGTCGCTTTTGAGTTGCAGAAAAACTAATTTTAATGTTATTTGGTTCTTTGCAGGTGTGTTTCTTTGATTTCTGTTATTAAACTTTCTACATTAAGATTATCAAGTCATATTGAACTATTTTTATAAAATACTGCTGCCTATATTCAAAAACTTTATAAACTCTGGTGGTAATATTATGCTTTACTATTCTAATATATATTTGCGTTAAATAAAGCCAAAGGAAGCTCAATTTCTGTGCAATTTGTTCTTTGAAATTAGTTTCCCTTACGGCTATTGCTCTTTACATCGATACAGCGAGCCATCGCTGCAGTCTCCAGGGCAACCTCTAGTGCAATTTTCGCAACTAATTTACGCCGGCACAAAGTTAGCCGCAGAAAGGCCAGAGAATGCCAGAAGTCGGAGCTCTAACCACGAGCCGTAGATAAACTTTACACCGAGATGTATTATTAAATTCACGCAGGCTCCATGAAATTCCGGCCAAGGAAACCAAGGCGATGGGCTGCCGACAAGGATTCGATAGGATTTGGCAGGCAGCAGCCTGTCGCCGCATTGCGGGCACAACGGGGAGCGCCTGCCCGGGGATCCTCCGGAGGACTTCTTGGCTGGTGCTGATGCTGCTCCCGAGTGTTTCTATATATTGGTCGTAATACTTCTGCCTTGCGGCTGCGGCGGCGGCTGGAACTGTTGCAGCTCGGTGCGTACAGTACCCGTGGATGAGGAGGAGGTGGATGAGTCGCAGGATGAGGCGTTGGATGCCGACGAACCCGATGATATTGTGGAATCGGTTCGCTGCTGGCATCCCATGGGACTTGCGTTGCTTTCCGTTGCGTTTGTTGTGTTGAAATCCTTGCCGGAAGCCGGTCGCTGCAATTGAGGTATGCGGCTTGGCGTGGCCACTGCTGCAGCTCCAGGGGATTCCCCAACTCCTCCTCCTTCTGCTGCTGCTGCTGCCTCGCCACCTGCCGCCTGGCTGCTGTCCCCGGGCGCCGCCACCTGGTGGTGGGTGGGCCTGGGTATGAGGGAGGTCCTCGAGGGCGATTTCATGGGCTGCGCGTACAAGTCGCCGTTGGGTGCCGACCAGCTGCAACTTGCGGGACTGGCCTCAATCGCGTAAATGCACTCGGTGCGCTCGCCCTGCGGCGGTGTGGTCTCGTGGGCTGGTGGCACGGACTCGAAGGACTGAAAGGATCCACTGAGCGCGGTCATCGCTGAAGCCGCTGAAGCTGAAGCCGCTAACTCGGGCGGCTTTCTCGCCCGTTTCAGCGAGGTAGCCGGAGATTTGGGCACTATGGGTCCCACAATCAGAGTATTTTGCGTGATCTGGGGTTCTCTCAGCTCCTCCTCCTCGGCGCCACAGTCGTGGGCCACTTGGAGCGGAGAGGTGGTGACATTGCTGCTATCCCTTCGCCTCCTGCCCAGAGTGCTACTAATGGTCCTTGGCGGCGGTATTGGAGCATTGAAATTCTGCGGCGGCAGGGAGTTGCGCTTGTAATTGCTATCTCTTATGTCCTGTTCGGTGGGCAGGACCTTCGGGTAGTTGCGCTGCCTCAGTAGCTCCAGCTGCTGGGCGGTCGTTAGGGGTATCGCCTCCAGGCCATGGGTATCCTCCCTACTCGTCACATTGATGTCTACATCGTCGGCGTGCACGAAGCTGGTGACCTGCTCATCTGCCGCCAAGATCATGTCCACCGGATCCGAGTGCGAGTGTGAATGGTTCCTGGAGTGATAGTGCTGCTGCAGGATGTCATCGCTGGGCTCGGTAAGGGCCGAGTGCTGCCTCTGCAGCAGCATCTCGTAGTGCTGCGGCTCGTGCATGTGCTGGGGGATGAGCAGAGCGGCATCGGCCACCTCGATGTCCTGGCAAATGATGAGTCGCCCGTCTGGTAGCATGGGAGGAGGAGGTGGCGTGGTTGTGGCGAAGCTGCCTGACTTGGGAGCCTCCTGTCCTGACATCCACTCGCAGACCTTGGTGTGAGTGTCCACGGTGGAGCAGCTGAGCGACCTCTGACCTGTCTTTATGGCCTCGTAAGTGTTCGACTTCCGAGTCATTTCCAGCACGAAGCTGTCGTCGCCATCGCGTGACTTGCTGCATCGCTTAAGCTCCTCATCGTTGGCCCCATCGTAGCTCAGGATGTGTCCTCCCAATTTGGGAGCTGGAAACGGCAGGGCCTTGATCCTTCGCCTACGCTGGCGCAGCAGGAAGGTTCCGTAGATCACAAGATTGAGGGCTATAATGATGGCTATCAGAGCGATCAGCAGCTGCAGCGTGGCCTCGGACTTGGCCACAGTCTCGGGTGGATGCTGCTGCTGCTGATCCTCTCCGTTATTCAGGGGATTTGTAGAGGTCACCACATCCTCGAAGTCATTGCTGCCCATTGACTTGTGGACATGCCCAAAGGTCGGCGGTGCATTGTACATATTCTCAGCCGCCGTTTCCGTGGACTCGCCACTCTGACCCGGCCCGGCCAAGCTGGGCTCCTGCAGAAGGAGTTTTAGGGTTCGAACCGGATCTTCACCTCCACTGTCTCTGGGTCCATATTTGCTCATGTGACCCGTGATCACCTCGTGTCCGGGACCATGCAGCTGCTCCTGAATGGCGGCAATCTGGTTGAGTTCGTCGGGAAGCTCTTTATTCCAGAAGTTCATGTAGATCTGTCGGTACTTGTAGCCCACTGTAGGTGGAATGCCTGGCAAGAAAAAAATATCAAATTATACAAATTATACAGTTCTACTCAATTTATTTAAGGAACCCATTTGAGTCTAAAACACTCACCTATATTAAGGTAGGCTTGGCCTCTTCTATTAAACTCCGGCCAGTCCAGGTCATAGCGATCCCATTCCAGGGCATGGGAGTTGAGGAAGATGCCCTTCCACGGAGCCTTCGGGTTCCTAGAAATGGGAGAAAGCAAACAACATTCGATGTGTTATCGTCTAATTCCCATGCATGGCCCCCGCTCAGTCTGAAAAAAAGGAATCACTTTTTATCGACATAATCCGGCCGTTCATTTGCTCATTTAAATGACATGGTTATGGCCAATAACCACACCATCTCCCGACTGAGATTGCCGATGTTGGCCGGCAGCCGTATGCCGAAACGTCCTGCTAACGATCTCTGATTCCAGTTTTGATTGCCGCACTCGTTCCCATTTCTATTTTGCCAGCCTTTATTTTTACCCCCGAGCGTTGGCCACTTCAACTAATAATATTTGCATGTCCCGCCGACCGGCGACCGCCGTCACCATGCTCTGGAATAATAATAAAAGCGGCAGTAAAAATTCTATTCATTTCGCTGTCCAAGCGTTGCAGATTGCAGAACGTGCCGCAGTCGCAGGCAGCAGAGCCTCCAAAGCCACCAGTCGCAGCCATTCCAGGGACTCATGAATATCCCACACAGCATCCGCATCCGCATCCTCATCCGGATTCGCATCAGCATTTGCATGCAGAACTGTGACCCCCCTCACTCTCTCGTCCTGGTGTTGATGGCCCGCCCAATCCTTTTGCCAGGCCGCCAGCCAACTTTCTCCAAATGCACTTTTCACATCCGCTTTTTGGCTTACCAAAGAAGTGGCCAGCAGCAGCCAGTACTCACCCAGTCTTTACGAAATTCGTCCAATATGCCATTACCGCCTCGGAAAGCAGCTTTTCCTGCACCGTGTAGTTGCCGCTGGGAAAGGGGCCGGCTGGGGCCAGGGGAGCTCCGAAGATAAACGCCAGTTCCTCGCCCATAATGCTATGCGGTAGCTGTAAGTGAAATATATATGTAGCCGAGTGCAGCAGGTCGGACGGTAAATCAAACCGTTGCGGGAATACTCTAAAACGCAGACTATTAAAGCAGCAAAGGAAGCCATAAATAAAAAGGCATTAAGGTAGGTAAAAAATGACAGAGTTTCTTGTAAAGATTCACTCATAACCAAGAGACTTTAAGTCTTGGTCAAGTTTTTGGAGAATATAAGTTGGCAAGAAGAAGTGGTTGAATTACAGATAAATTATAGAATTAATATCTGTACAGTTTATAACATTTCATAAATTTAAGAAAATATTGCTTAAAGGTTATATGAATTAATGCAACATGAAATTTAATTTACTTTACTTTAAGTTATTCGAATTATAAAAAATTCGAATTGTTAAATTAATTACATAAATCTGTGATGAATTTTCTGGGACATTGTTAAATCCTTCAAAGAACTTACTTAAAAGATTAAGAGCCTGTGACCTTTTTAACCTTAATCACAAAGTTTGCATACCCTTTGCAGAGATTTAATGCGGTTAGGAATGCGGTGACTCGGAGATCGGTGTGAAATGTTTTCAGCAGTATTTTTATGGCTCTTTTTTTTGGCCATTGTGGCCAGGCAGCATCAATCTTCTAAGACGGCCTGCATAAATATTTAGCCAGCCGAAGACAGGCTTGGTGCCCCAGGCGCCAGGAGGAGGAGGAGGACAGAGAGATGGCCGGCAGAAGGAATCGCTGTGTGTAAGTAGGTAATAAAGCCAAGTTTTTATTGTTGCCATGAAAAATGTAACAAAGTCACAAAGCATTTCTGTCTGAGCACATCAGAAATGGGGCTGTCCTGGAGCGGTGGCGCGGCAGCCGTTGCCGTCGACTGTCCCCTTGAACGATGTCCTTTGGACAATGTCCTCAGCGCCATCGCAAGTCTTTTATGGCATTTATGAATGATGAATTTCGCTTTTGATTTTCAGTTTGCAATTGTGTGAGAATTTGATGAAACGAGAGAACGGAATTCAATATTGGTTTCTTTGGCAAGGCTTAGTCTAAGCTCCTTGTAGAATGCCTTGCGATGAGTATTCGGTTCGATGGCCGAGCTTCGAAATCAAAGCGATTCTTTAAGGTTTTATTTTATTTTATGATTGAAATAGAATTTGCGGACCGGGCGTATGTTTATTTTTACGCTTGCCATTTTGTTGACATGCCAGAGAAATGGACGGGAAATATTTTGATATCAATCAAATTGAGTGTTTGCTAAAGCAAATATTGCCTTTATATTTTGTTGCTTTTTTTTCAACAAAAAAAATTAGAACGTAAATTCCCATAAATATGGTTTTACTGTCAATGTTGACATGAAATCCTAAAAATGGCAATTAAACACATCCGCTTTAGTCCGGCGTTCATTCCATATTATTCCACGGCGTATGCATAATTAAGGAGTGTCCATAAATTGGACGAAATTAATTTATGAATTTATTCCACTGGCCGAAACGTGGGCACTTCCTGTAACAAATTATTGTTGTTATTATTATTTTCGGCCGGCGATTTTCGCTTTAAAGCAGCAAATTAAAAAATTACCGGAACGGAGGCGAAAATTCAATTTGAAATAAATGCGTAACTTTCGTAATTTATGCTCCTGCTCGTCCGCCCACTCGGCGTAAAGTTGCCTTTTTGTGCCCACGGCAACGGAAGCAACAATTTGACTTAGCGCCATTTGTCGTAATAAACCTAATGGAGTTAATGGCACTCGCAGCGTGTAAAATTTCCAAAAATATTTTCCCCCGAATTGGCTCAAGGCGAGGCCCCTCTATGAGTGGGTAGAGCAGGAGGACGAAGGATGCGAAGCCCAGGGCGTGAATTTGCAGAGGAGGGCAGGGGCAAGTCTTGCCGCACAATTTGCTCTCATCTTTCTATAATTTTATTGGATTACACAAGACTAGAGCCCGAGTTCCCCTTTAATTTGATATTTCTGGGCTTCGTTTCGGTAATTAAATATTTCGCCTCGCTGAGGCTGCCCCAAGAAGGATGCCATACTTTAAGCGTAATATGCACGTTTTTTGGTATTTGCCAAACACTCGAGTTGCCGAATCCTTTTTGTGGACTGCGGTAGCAAACTTTCGGCCACGCACCAAAATAAAAACTTTAGTTTCAGTCATATTTATTTTATTTTCATAAATTTCTTTTCCTTCCTCAACCATTTCGCATTCTTATCAGAAAGTCAAAGCGAGGGGGAGTTGGGCCGGTCAGGGGAAATGCCCAAATAGTCGACGAAAAAACTTTCCCAAGGAAAAAAAAAAAGAAGCGGACCAGACGGGACATACTTCAAGCTCTTTTTTTTTGTTTGTGGGGTTTTTGCGGAAAATTCTTGGGATGCTGACCGCGTTTAGAATGCGATGATAATGACGTTTGTCTACGTGCCTGTGTGTGTGTGTGTTTGGGCACTGGGGAAAATGCTAAATTTAATATGGAAAACTTATTAAACTGTCCTCAAGTCGAAGTCAATGTGAATGGTCGTATTCATCTCTTTTGCCTCAATTGTGCCCAAATAAATTGGAACTTGTTTTGCCAAAGTTTTCGGCTCGCTGAGTTTATGGCTCAGCCTGGGAAATTACAAAGGGAAAATAGAAAAAAGCGAATCTCCAAAGCAGAAATTTTTGCTACAATCCCCATGTTGTTTATTTGTGCGAGCATTATGCGTTTTGTCTTCAGGATTAAATTCAATTAAGCCGTACTTTAAGAACAGCCGCATTTTTGTGGGAATTATCTGAGATTCGGATGATATTCACGAAGCTTAACAAATTCTGCAAGCAATTACTGAGTCAAGTATATCAGAGGGTTGTCGGGGCAAAAATCGAATGTATCTTTAATGAGACCACACTTTTCTTTACTTTTCTTTAAAGAAAAAAATATCTATATGATTTCGAAATCAAAAACGCCACGTGTAGGCAGCTGTTTAATTTCAAAGCTTAGTCTGTGAATTTGTCCGAAATTTTCATTAAAAAATTGTATTTGAGCCGTGGGATTAAATTCAATTAGGCCTTACTTTAAGCCCGTTTCGTCAGAATTACCTTCTCGTAGGATAATTCTCGCTATTTTTAACAATCGCCTTGAGCCGCGGCAGTGTCTCAGTGGGACGATGGGATGATGGTCGGCCTCCTCAAGCCCAAGTACATAAGTAGTCTCTCCGGCCCATTTTGAGGCTGAGGAAAACAGTCAAGACATGTGCCAAAAAGTTTTACAATATGCCCGCGGCCCGCGTTAGATAGTCAAAGGAGCGGGGGGAACCTTGGCAGGATGTGGGCATGGTCGAGGACTGGATCGGGGTCCAAGTGAGTGAGTGAGTGAGTGGATGACGCTCCTCGAGATGGAGTGCAGAAGCGCAGTTTATGCACAAATTCATTCGCATTCAGTTGAGAGTTCTTTGGCTTCGCTCTCTGACAAACGAAGAATGCGGCAACAGAGAAATGTTGGTATAAATAAAAGAGAAGCCAGAATGTGTTGTGCGATTGTGTGGGCCTTAACTTGTCTGACTGTTTGCTTGTCTGGCCCGAAAAAATAAAACAAGTAAGGATGCTGGAGCTGAATGTTGAGACTTGAAAATACTTATTATTATGTTAAAGTAAAAAAATGTTATTGAAGGTCTCTGGTTTTGTAGTAGTAAACAAGTTGAAGTAGATTTTTTTAGGAATCCATAAAGTTATCTTACTTATAGTTAATCGAACCACAAAACCCATAACCCCTGGTGCCCCACAAATACAGGATATTCAGCCAGCTAGCAAGTAGGTTGCGTTGGCGACAGCCAGCGATAATTTGTAGGCACACCCGAATATATCCTTGGGATCCGCTTTTCATGTTTCGGGCTCCGGCTCCGGCTCAGGCTCTGGCTCTGGCTCTGGCTCCCAACAACAATAACAGCAAATACAAACAGCAAGCAGCATGAAATATTTAAGTGAATTTTATTCTCGCAATTTATTCGCAACTAATGCGATGGCGAGGAACGAGCAACGCGCTACGAAATCCGGTCATATATCAGGCAGCATAAACATGTTCTTTTGTGTGATTTGGCTACTTTTATTCGATGGCAACCGTTGGCAATTTATCAGACTTATTTTCATACTTTAATTGCGGGCTATTAAAAAGTTGTTGCCCCCGACCAGCTGTTGTCGCATTACGAAAGGCCATGCCCCTGCGCTGTTCATCTATTTGCAGTTGCAGTTTGTTTTATGGCCAAGTGGCTGCTCCCAACTATGATCATAAAAATTTGCTTAGCGCAAGGCAAAAAGTTGCCAAAAATATAATACGAAATAATAACTTTCCGCTTTGAGGCTGAGGGGGAGTGAGTGTGGCTTTTGTTTTGGATCCTGTTTGAGTTGTTTTCAAATTCATTATTTCTGTACGTTTTGTTGTTTCAACGAAGTTTTGTCTCCGTCTGCTGAGTAATTCGCATTTTGCCAGCAAATATATTTCTATGAATTCCTGTGACAGCGCATAGTCGAAGCTCAAAGGACCCTCTAAGCGTTGCGAGCAGATGAAAGGATTTCCTGGGAAAGTGTCTCGGGTCCAGGACCCTCAGTGCCTCCTTATTTGCCTATCAATCCAATCATCTTAATTACAAATCAATATGCCCATTCCGAGTAGAGTAATGTAGGTCCGAGGCCAAGACAGCTTCATGGCCACACAAAGCTATCTCGGCGAGGCAATCAGTAACAAATCCATAAGCATGACAAAGCCATAAAAGCCCCGGCGGTGGGACAAGGACACAAATAACCATAACCATGCCCAGTCACAGTCACAGCCACAGCCACAGCCACCCACTACTGCTGGCTTCTACAAAGTGACCCCTCGCAGCACACAAATGAACCCTAAGTCAAGGAGATGCCGTCTGCTTGGCAAAAGGACACGAGCTCAACTTGTCTGGCGATGTTTTTGTTTTGGATTTTCAGGCCCTTCCCCTTTTTTTTATCGATTGCACAGAGAACAAATTGTCTTTCTACAAGGGGTTGAAATATAAATGTAAAGTAACTAAAATTATTTCGGTATTTTATCAATTAAATATCTCTAGTTAAAGTTATTGATTTTATGAAGCTCACATATTCTATATAAATTTATGAATTTATAAAAAGAAGTAATTATTCCTTTATTTTCTTGTTTCAGTGTCTCGATTTTTTTCCGTTTCTGTTGCTGCAGGGTTCATTGTCTTTATGACTATCATTCGCGGCAGTTCGCCGCTGGCAGCTGCAAACTTGTGAATTGTTTTGGCCAAAAGGCCAAAAACAAGCACCGTCAACCAGTGATGGACTCAACTAAACTCCACCCAGCCCAGTGCCACCAACTTTTCAGCATTATTGTTCCATTATTGGGCAGGCAAATGGCGAGGACTAGAAGGACGCGGTTTCGGAGGGCATGAGTACATCATGGAAACTCATTAGATGCCAACTCATGCTGGGTATATTTAGACTAGACCGCGAGCGTTTAAATTAAATGCGCTGTAGAGTATGTAATTGGAGACGCCGTTTGGCCGGCTAATACTTACGTGGGCATAGGGTCCGGTGGCGCTGTTATGGCCGAATACGTACATATAATTGCGCCGATTGACATCCGCGTGGAACATGCCCGTCTGCAGGAGCGGCCCCACCACTCGGGCATCGGACAGAATGTCCAGGACCACATCACGGTGCTCCAAATTAGTGGCCTTAATCGGATTGTTGTACATGTCCTGGTATCTGCGGAGAGAGAGAAAGAGAGACATAAGGAGCGTGAGTAGGGGACAGAGTAAGGGGAACATCAACGCAACGTGGCGTATGCGTAATGTGCATTGTTAACATTTGGTGGCTCGCTGCGGTTATGGGTGTGCGTGCCAGTGAGTGTGCTGCTGCTGTTGCTGTTTCCGTATTTACTCTCCGAGCGTAAAGCTTAATTACGCGGTTGGCTTTTGTGCACAGCTCTCCCAGCGGACAGTAAACAATGGACAACAATGGGTACTAATGCCGAAAATCGCGAATCAACCAAAGAAAGTTTCGCTGATTGCAATCGAGTATTCTACCGGGGGCCGAAAAACTCCCATTCAATGAGAGTTTCGTGAAAATAAATGTTTAATATAAGTTTATTTGTAGTTTTAGGGTAACATTTATAGACTTGGACGTATGTTTTTTATAGGTTTTTCTGGTAAAAAGGAAAATTAAATGGAATTTTAGTAAAGTGTAGATTAAACTAATATAAATATATAACTAACATGTTTGTATTTAATTTTTTAAAGATGTACTTTTGAACAATTGAAGTAAACAGTTTAAAATACTGTTATGCATAAGCTTTGTTTACATTTTCAAAGAATCCCAGACACAGCAAATTCCCTTCGTTTTTATTTTATTTGTGGCTCGACTTTCTATTAAAGTTAAAGAGTTTCTGCAGACATTTAAAGAGTCACAAATAACCAAGACTTTTTCCAAGACAACTTCTTTAAACTTGCTCCTCGCTTTGTTTTCCTTAATAAATTTGTTACTCTCCCGCTCCCGCATTAGATAAATCGGCAGGCTTCTGGTTAAGTCCAGCCCAGCATGAAATTATTATGGCACAGCGGGAGCGACAAGGAGACAGGACGAGAAAGCTTGAGAAAAAAATAAAATAAAGAAATCCCTGTGCTGTGTGCCTCTCCTGCCTTGTGTGTACTACATGTCAAGCACAACACTTGGCCTTTTGCTAGCAGCTGTTGAGGCAGGTACAACATGCCACAGGACACACGCTAGCTCCCGCACTCAAAGGCCAAGGGATGTGCACGGATGGCAGGATGGCAGGCGGGTTTTTCAACGTCTTGGCTGGCATGGCCTAATGTACAAATAAATAGAGCCATATTTTCCACATTTTCGTACGGTCTGTACTTAGTTTTCCCTTTGCTGTTGGCTGCTGCCGGCTTCTGTCTGTTTGTGTTTCGTGTGCCATGTTATGCATTTTATTGTCGGCTACTTAAGTTATGCACTTTGACCTCCATTCAGACAGCAGCACAGTCGACCCCCCGTGAAGAAGCCTCGAGCTCGGGCAAAGCGTAGCACGATGGGGGGGGACAGTGCCACTCATGAGCGTATGGCCGAAGGTGGCTCACAAGATGCCTGGGCTAACTCTTGCTCCACTTGCGGTTGTACCCAGAACACAGATGGGGAAAGAACTATGAGACTAAGAAAGATTTTCATAGATTAATATTTGTTTAATATGCATTTTAGAAAATTATATTGAAATCACTTAATAAGTGTTAATTTTCTGTGAAAATAAAACCGAAGTATTAAAGTATTTAATACCCAGACCTATTATTTTGACTTTATCTGTTTTATTTTCTTCAGCTCCAGTTGCTGTTGCCGGAGACAGATGTTTGCATTTGGATTCGGAATCGGAGTCGGAATCAGAATCGAAGGAGCACTGCTTCGCTTTATATTTATTTGCGGTTTCTATTATGTAATCCGACTTGGTTGAGAAAACGCTTAGAGCGCTTGCCTGACGGTCCACGTGACGTATGAGCAATAAATAAAGTGTGATCTTGAAGTGTTTGCAGGTCCAAGGAGAAGAGCTCCTTCTTCCTTTCAAGCGGAATATTTCTTGGTGCGAATAAATGTGCATATGCCGGAGTTCCCGCAACAGCTCAAAATTTTAATCCCATTATATTCCGCATACTGGCATTATTATAAGCCCATCGGTGGAATATCCATTGCCATTGACTTAATTAAAAATGCATGCAAACCGCGATAATTTCATTTCGGTGGAATGATGAACTTTTTAGCCGTCCAGCGCAGGAAACCATCAAACATGGCAAATATAATTTGGGAGTCACGCGAAATTTGCGGCGGAACAAACAAAAAGTCGTGCAAACAAATTTCGAATGCTACCAGACCAGCACAAATGCTTAATTAAAAGTTGGACAAGTGTGCAATGGGGAAATCCCATGAAAAACATGGAAAACCCGAAAGCGTGCGGTGTTGTTGGTAAGGAAATAAGATTAAAGTGCGCCACAAACAAACAATAAGTGGAACTGTTCCGTGTATAACTCTGCCCGGAAAGTTATATAAATGAAAGCAGTTCCACCGACAATATAATTAAATATATATATTCGTGTGTGTTTAGGCGACAATGTTACGTATACGCACCGCAAAACACCCCACAAAAGCGGCCAAACATACGAAAACACTCAAAAGCAACCGCACAACACTCCAAACACCAATACACACTGGGGCACTAGAACAACAGTACACTTACACACTCACGCCCCCCGACAAATGGCCACCGGAAATATGCACAACAAACACTCGAAAGTATGCAGTGAAAGGCACACAGTCGCACACAAGAATGCCAGAAACAAATAGCAGGTGAAAGGGGTTAACAAAAGCGATGAGCGTCATTTGGATGGCCACGCCCATCTGGGCAGCACCTCGACTTTATCGCACTTTGAGTGGGGACCCCAGGAATGACCATTGTGGGACCCAACAGGAGGGCGATCAAATTCGGCAATACAATTCAGGAAAATGGCAAAAAGATATAAAGTTTAAAGATATTCTCCTTACTGCTGCACTGAAATTAAGCGTCGAGTTAATTTAAAGTCCTGAAGAAATCCTTAAATCGTTTTTGAGTGTTTAAAAGATGGTAAATAACTCTGTTTTCCTTTTATTACATTTTCAAAAACAAACCATTTCAGAAATATATATGCAGCACTTCCATTCCGCTAAAGGAACCAAATTTAATTGTGCGATTTGGACCCACATTAAGACATGGGTAAATTAGCACCCGCACGCAGGCTGTGCGGTTAGCCACTTGAAAGACATTTTCCCCCAATTCGGTGGCGCAGTGTAGGTCGCCGACTTCCGCTGCTCGTTTCTGGAGCGTGAAGCAACACTCACATTTAATTTCCGAAGAGCGTATGTGACACTTTAAATATTTCCGCACTCAAACAAACACTTCTCCGCCAGAATACACTCGTATTCGCAATCGCATTCGCACTCGCATTCACAGTGGCAGTCACACAGTCGCACACGCAGGCTGGCATCTGCCGGATACGGATACGGAGACGACACTGGAGAGACTGGAACGGACGGACGGAGGTGTTCGCCGTACTTCTGTCCGGGATGTCTGGTCTCCGGCTGCCTCACTCGGGTGCACAATCTGCCAGTGCCCTAGATTTTTGGCAGCTGCAGAGCCATAATGAATTTGTTGAGGAGTTTGCTAATGAAGTACGACGAGCAGGGAAAGAAAGATAGAGAGAGAGAAAGGGGAGGAAGAGTCTTTCGAATAAAACGCAATTTGATTTTAAATTGCATTAAGCGGGAATTGCATGGAATGAGAATATGCTGCTAATGGCATTTTCAGCAGCAGCATTCAAGCGAGTGGACAAATATCCTTGCACTCTCATTAAATTGCGTGAAATACGTTGGAACCTTAACGAAGTTAAAGAAATTTGAATACACAGCCCGGCCAAATGGGATCGAGTTAACTTTAAATGGAAGTCCAACCTCAAATATCTTAAGCACGGACTCAAATCACAGTTTGGCCCGCCGGCAGTGTCGGTTGAGTGCGTGAAAAAAGGGGGAAATCAAATCCATTTAATCACCCAGAACCCTCGCATCCGATATGCCCCTAAACACAACAAGCTGAGCGAAACAACTCGAGTCTTATATAGACGCCAACACGGATGCGGAACACTAACTGGCGTTAATGCCCAACCGTTGCGGTGGATCATGGGAATAGTGGGAGTTCATGAACCCCACTTAACGGGGCTCGGATGCGGGGATACAGAGAAGGCCATGAGGATAGGAGGATGTGAGGATGCGAGGATACAAGGGTCGCCCATTAGGTGCTCAGCCGCTGCTGCGGGCTCTTCGGAAGTCGGGCTAAATAGTCAAGGCTCTGCAGGATGTGTGTGTGTGTGAGCTCTTAAAAAGGTTGCTCCTCCAGTTTCGCCAATCAAAGCCCAAAAGACTAAAAGAGAGGTAAGTGAGGTAAAAGATACAAACTAGTAATCAATAAATATAAAAGCTTGACATACTTTATACAATAAACTAGGTGCTTTTAAGTGTTAGAATAGAGTATATATTTTATACTTTGATTCTTTTTTAGATTAATTACATATATTAAATGCAGAAAACATCCATTTTAATGCCTTAAAAGCCATTGCTAGCAACTCTTCAATATAAGCAATGCTTCATTCTGACGCATCTAATCTTAACAAACACAAATTCACCACTAATACACTAGTCGACATGGCAAATGTTGAGCTTAACAATTCACAGCATTTCGGTAATATGCCAGATTTTAATTATTTATTGTGCCCGCGCATGTTTGCAACAAATTCTGGTCAGTGCGGAATATAATACAACATAATATATTGCGTATACGCCACCCTGTCCGCCCAAAAAGCGTTTACCAAAATTGCTTTGCCGCATACTGCGGTCGCTTTGTGAGTGGATGTGTGTGTGCTGGCTAGTATTTGCTGTGCATAAACATATGTACGCCACAGGCACACGCATATAGTATATGCAGGGTAAGGCCCACGACTGACAAACGATTATGAATAACTGCAATTCGCAACTCGCCTGGGAAATGCGACCACTCACGGCGGCAGACGGGGGAGAAAGTACATCCCATTCCAGCAAGTGCTTCGGGCGCGTGTGTGCGAATATTTATGCCGCTCACAATGCAATAAGCACCATTTTATAACACTTCAACATACTATATGTGAGTGCGAACACAGAGCAGGAAAGTTGAGGCGCGTTGGATGAGCGCAGGATGCAATAAGCGGCGCCTCGCTGTTTAGTGGCTGCAACTGCGGCTTTCAAATGGCTTAGGCGGGATTAAAGCACTATGTCTAGCTTTCACTCTTGTTGGCAAAGTGAAAGTTGGAGAGCAGGCAGTTGAAAAGTTAAAATTACCATATGCACATTCGAAAATTACTAAAACATATAAGTAGGCTTAGGAAAGTACTTAAATTATGTGCACTCAATTGGCTTGTTTGCAATATAAACACAAATCAATAGGAAGATTAAATTTAATAAAATCTGGAGAAATTCGTTGATGCATTGACGCATGATTACCTCTTCTCTGACTATAACGAACTAAAACAAATTCTTATATTACCTGCCAAAGCCTTCTTTCCTATCAGCTTTTATAAAACTGCAAAATTGTATCAAATTTCAAAAGGCAAAACTTTAAAGACCACAGTTTGTGAGATAGCTACTTTAAAATATTCCAAATATAAAAGGAATTTACTCAAGAGACAAGAGGCGTTCGCACTTCATGAATGAAATTTCCACTCAAAATGCTCGCCATTTCCATATTTGGTCGACAAACAAAAACACTGAAATATGCAAAGTAAATAATTGCCCGGCTTGGGCACGCCGCTCGGTCGGTTGCATAATCGAAAGTTCTTGAAAACGCATGTCAGCGGCAGGATCGCCCCAGCAGGGGGAGTGGGGAATGGGGCGTGGCCAGCGGGATTGGGGGCGTAGGCCGAAGCGGTACATGTGGGCCAGCAGGCGATGGCCAGAAACAATCGCCGCAACTGAGCCAGATTGAGTCGGAGCCCGCGTACACACAAGAGGAGTGGCAAAAAGCACGCATGTAATTTATGATGTTTCAGCGTGTAAACAACACGTTCCGAGCCGTTGAAAAAAACCAGAAAGCAGAAAGCGAAGGGGAGCGTTCCATATATCTGCACTACATAGCTGCAGCAGTGCAAAATTTACGAGAGAAGTTTGGCAAATAAAACGGGAGCAACTGGTTCAAGATGCCTCTGTTGGCGCTGCTCGGGGGATGGGGGATGCGAGCAAGGATGCAGGCATACAGGGATACGGGGATATGGATACGAGCTGGAGCAGCTGTAAGCCAAATGCATATTTAGCCAGCACATTAAAGCGCTGAGCGTACGGGGTAACAGCAGACAATGCCATTTAAAAGTTTATGGCTTTTGCATCGCCACCCACACAAGGCCACGCCCACATCATTGTCCTCGCGCTGTTCGGTAATCAGTGCTGAAAGGCTGGCTATTATCAGGGATCAGTAAGTAACGAGGATATAACTTTTAATGTCCTGAATTAAAACTAGTTAATCCTGTTGGAGCTTGGAACTATTTATGATACGTTAAATTCTATTATATAAGAAAGAGTTCAAGAAAATAAATATTTAAAAATTGTTAAGATCACACATAAAATTTTATTTAAGATTTTCACTCCTTTTGATAAATGATTTAATATTTACTTAAGATTAAATGCTCAATCATAAACTTTAATCTAATAATGAGTTCTCATATTTCGAGTAACCTACGTTTCGCCTTTCAGCGCTTTCAGCTATTTTAAACATATTTAAATCAAGCAAGGACCCAACACTGCCCATAATGTATGCAACCTCCTGCCGGCATGGCCGGAGGACGATAAATTAAAGCAGCCCGAACGCACGAACGCACGAACGGGCGCCGTCTGTCGCCAAGGATCACCGAGCTGACCCGAGCGTTGCTTTGCATATTTTTGTAAATAATATTATAATAAATAAGTTTACGCTATTAAGCGTCTGCTGGCGGGCCCCCAGCATTGTTGACCCTCCACCGCAGGCCTCGAGGGCTTCGTTATCTGTGGAACGCGGGACTGGAGCTGGGACGCGGTTCCATTGTGGGGTAAACAACTTTTGCGGCTGCCTGGTAATTAAAGAGGCCGCTCAACGTTGCGGTTTATAAATGGCTGAAATTAAAACGACAATATAAAGCTGTCAGCGACACTTTGAGTTGGGTCAATTGTGTCTCGGACAGATAAGTCAGGGATTAAGCGACTAAGCAACAGTTTACAAATCCAGGAAGACGATGAAGAATGGACCAAAAATAAGCGACAATAGAGCTTCCACTGAGCAAAGTGACACCGGTGTATCTTCTGGGGATAAATGAATATTCAATTAAATTGCACAACTTAATCGATTTACTTTTCCCTCCAGCAGTCAATAAATAAATTAAATTCCACATGAGTTAATTCTGCTTCAATTTGTTTGGTTTCTATTTAAAATTAAGCTTGGAATGAGCTTAAAACATCTTAATTGGCAGATTAAGATAGAGCTATTAAGGAAAACATTAAAACTAATAAAAGGAAATTAATTGCTGAAAAGTTTTTAAAGGAAAAACTTTCAAAAGCAAATGTTCCTAAGAAATACGACAAATGTTGGTATGAAAAGGGGATGAGATTCGCTTCAGGAAATTCTTAAGCATCGTTGAGGCATTTTCTTAGTGAATAGAGGCAGGCTGTATCCTCCGACTTAAATCCTTTTTGGGAAGTCAACTGTGGCCGTACAAGTACAAGACACGGATACAGGGCTAAATAATTGCCTTTTCGCCCGGACAGCCTTCCCATCTTTGCCCCCAAAGAGGCAACCGAAAACCGGTAGACACTTTCGATGGGGCCATAAATCCCAACTGGCTGGCCGAATGTGTGTCAGCTTAGCGTTTAAAAGAGCACGGAGAATGCTACGGTAATGCCAAAATAGCCAATTTCATGGCTAGTGTAAATCAAACACACCTGCAATTAGGTCCACACCGACACCGATACATACACAAACACCCACGTACCGGGACACCCACCTGAGGGCATTCGAGAAGCGGACAAAGCTATTTAGGCAATGGCCCCAGAAACAATTTCTGGCAATAGCCAGGCAACTCATTAACATGCAGCACTGAACATACACGGCTAAAAAAAATCTCATAGATTTTGCATCTATAAGCCTAAATATTTTCACACTTCCTCAAAAAATTCTGAACTTGGCTGTATGAAACTTTAAGTTGTATATAAATGTCAAAGTTGAATGTTAAAGCTCCCGACGGGACTGGCTTTTATTAGGCTTTAAAAACTTGCAAAACGTGAACTTTTTGGCAATTCGGCCACGTATTTCTCGAAACTTAGACGTGATGAAAACTTTGTTGTGAAAAAATAATAGTCCGACGAGTATTTTTTTTGAATGAAAGTCTAAGGTTGCTAGGCTGTGTCTTGCAGATATTTTATTATTATGTCCTTCAAGATGGGATAAATTTGTCATGTACTATAATAGTAATAAAATGTATAATAAAATTCAACTATAATTAGAAAACTATTCATTATAAATTATGTTTTCTTTTCATGAAAGAGAAACCTATAATTTATCGCATTTAGTTTAATCTAAAATACAGGCTTTTCTGCTTTATATAAAAGGGGGAAACTTCATTATTTTTCTTTATATTATCTTTAGCTTAAAATAGTTTTAATAAATTTAGTTTCTCATTCTTTCAATTAAATTAAATTTAATTTCTTATTCTTTTTTCCCTGTGCACTTTTCCTGTGGGCCCTCTCCAGTCTTAAGCCATTGTCTGGCCGGCGTGCTGTTGTTGTTTGACGTTGGAGTAGCTAATTTTTAGGGGCACATGTGTGCAGGCAGAGGCCTAGGAGGAGGGCTCTTTTCCTCCCAAATCCCGGTGTTGTAGTGCCTGTAACTGTATCTGACCAGCCATTAAACGCAGCCATTGAAACACGGCTCGGGCATGCTAAAAGGGGTCGGATAACAGGTCTAACCCGTAGCTATGCTCTGGTCCCCGGTCTTTTGGGGGGTGCTGAAAAAAGGCTGCCATAAACCAAAAACTGTTGAAAGTGGTGCAATGCCCAAAAGTTACCAAAGAAGGCACCTAAAACTTGCGACACTGCCACCAGAGATAAAATAGCCGTCGGCAAGAGGATATATGCCGTGGAAAAAGTGCATTCAAGGGTCCTTTTGCCCAGCCTCTTGCTTTGAGCGTGGCCAAAATGAAATCGAGTCATGGCAGCGGAAGCAATTGTATGCTCTTAAAGGCGCCTCAAAGGCGGATTATGGGAAATCATAAGCCGCGATGCAGCAAAATGAAATGCAATCATCTCAAGAGTGACTTCCGGCGAAGTCATAAATATGTATAGAAACGGATATTAATACCTATCTGCTGCTCTGTCAAGGCAATATCGAATTAACTGCGAATACTGCTGCTGATTCGCTCAAAGAAATAAATTAAAAGAAGCCCCACATACCTTTTGAGAAATTGAGTTCTGTTACACTAGGAAAAAATATTTCATAAACTTATAGTTCAGTTATTGTGACATTCTCATAGAGCAAGGATGAACTTATTTATTGATTTAATATCCAGCTGTAAAGCAACAATAAAATCCTTTAAGTGTAAGCCAAGAATTTATTGCCTCCATCTCTTATAACTCCACTGATATATTGGGCCTTAAGGAGCCAAGGCATCCTGCGGAGCAGCATTGATTGTTAAACGTGTCGTGTTGAACAATCAAACAACAGACAAGGGCGAGGCTCCATGACTTCCCAGCGAGGGTCCTGGAATATTGCACTCCGCCCATCCTTCAGCTTGGGAGAAACTGGGGCCGGGAAAACGGACTCTTAATGAAATGAAATGAAACAAAAAGCGCGGCTGTCTGTCAATGACTCCACTGTCCATTGGTCCGGGGGCCTGGGCTGCCATTTAATTCAATGACGGACAACAAAGCATTGCCATTGGGATGCAGCTAACGGAAGGGTGAGAAAAGCGCCAAATATGTGCTAGCGAAGCCTGAAAGGATGGTCCCTGCAGCTCCTGCACCGACAGGCAGCAGGGATCAGGGAACAGGGAGCTGGGAACAGGGAGCTGGGAACAGGGAGCTGGGAACAGGGAAACCCACCCACACAGTCCTCCAGCCAGCAGCAACGTCATACAAAACAATTTCCCCTGGAGAGTTTCCATGTTCAGTTATTCGTATGTGAAAAAGCGCATCTGTTGTTGATTGTGTGAACTTCCTTTCAATCGTTTGTTTGTCCCTTCGTTTTTCCTCAGTTGTCGTTGTGCTGCTGTTTTGTTTTTTGTTGCTTGTTTGTTGTTTATTCTTATGGGTGCTATGGCTATTTTTCCTGTGGTTGTTGTTGCCTTTCAAGCCGTTAGTTTTGCTTGTCGTTGTTGCGGGTGTTATTGCTGTTATCCGCTACGAGCGAATGCCTGCAGCTTAGAACGCTTTTGGCTCGCTTCCTGCCACTCAAGTAGGGGTACTTCAAGTTGGTAACAAAGGTTGGTAACCGTTTTTGATATTTTAAAAGATTTGAAAGGTGGAAAGCTTTACTTAAAATGCAAAAATTTACAATTATAGAAATTTTACAGAAAAGAAGTCATTAACCTTTTATCAATAAATCATTTTCAAAGGTTAGTTTTTAAGAGATTTGAAACCTTATTAGATTAATATAAAATAAAGTTCTCTAAAAATTTAGTCATAATTTATTTACAACTTTTTATGTAAAGTATTAAAGTACTTTTTGATATTTAAAAGGAATTGTATTGATTCATAAATTTCCTGTTTTTTCCTATAATTAAATGTGATATATGATACAGTTAAGATGACACAAAATAAATTTTTATTTCTAAAAATAAATTGCTTCTTTCTTTTGAGGGACAAATATATCTCACATATGGCACACATAACGCATTATAATTCCCTTCCACTTTTCAAAAACTATTTAAATCCCAAATGTAAAGCCCGTAAAACTGTGAACTAAGTGCTGGTGAATAACAAAACAAAACAAATCTCTAACAATGAATGAACCGTTTATAGAGCCTTCTGCAATATAGTTCGATTTAGCAGCTTGTATTTTAAGCTCAATGGATTTACCTTGGAAAATACATAGATTTCCATTGAATTTCAGTGAAAAGCACATACAAAATTCGTTTTCTGTTTTTCCTCTAAGGATTTTCACTTCCACATGCTGCATCGCCTGGACATTTCGTTTATAATCCTTGCTGTGCATCTTTGGAAACAATTGCATCTTTTGTGCAAATAACTTTATAGGACGCCGCCGAAAAAAAAATAGAAGATCCAGCTCAGGACCTGTTTCGCCAGGATGCAAGAAACGTTGACATTGAATGGGCGGGGGTGGGAATGTGCCAGGAGGTCACTGCTGTGCATTGTGCAATTTATTTATTGCACACAAAACTTTCCCGAGCGCCAGACAGACAGAGAGAGCTAGAGGGGGGAGTGGCAGGAGGCGACAGCCAAAGGACACTGCTGCGAAAATGAGATAGTCACTGGCATTGTTTTCCCGAAATGAACGGAGTAATGTCGACCCGGGGGAACGTCAACAGCTCACAGTAATAAGTAGCCAGCGAGTGACATTATAGTGCTCTCCTGTGGCAGCTCTTCGGATCAGTTGGGTCGGTCGCTTATTATAATTTATGGCGGCAGTTCCAAACGAGTTTCTAAATAAGCTGGAAGTCTGAAATCTAAAATCCGAAATCTTTGAGGCAATTTCCTACCCGAATAAATTTCAATTCGAAAATTAAACCTTAAAGCCGGATCCACTGGATTCCAGTGACCTCAATGCGGGAGTAAATTCCCTAGGCAACATTTCAGCCAGGCGTCGCTAATCCGCGGCACTTAGCAAACAAATTGCCCCACATAAACAATTCTAATTGAGATGAACGATATGGCCGTGTACTTACAAACACACAGCCAGCCAGGCAAACCATTCAATCGGATCGCTCACTCTCCGCCAACTATGTTAAATGCAAAGTAAGTTATAACTACACGGGAATAAATCGGATTGATTTCAATATTTTCTGAATATTATATATGTGAAATTTAACTTTTAGGTGAACATTTGGCAACTTAAATGCCTAGATTTGGCTTCAACAGCTTCAAATAAAGAAGAATATGTGATTGCCTTGGAAAATGACACTAAGCTCTTTTTTACATGTTTAAAAAATATCAATTTGGCGCAAACAATGTCTCTAAACTCTACAACCATTGCTTTTCTACAGAAAACATACTTATATTACCATTCATACATTTTTTACTGTGCTCTGGCTTTAGCCCGAGGCCATGGCTGTGGGCTGGGATTTGCATTGCCCACCGTCATAAAAGCGAGCATAAATTTCACTTACTTCTTCAGCGTGGCAGCCAATGCCAAATCGGGGCGTACATCAAAGCGGCTCTGCATATAGAAGCGCAATAAATTATCGCGTTCATTTTCACGTAATCCTTCCTCGAGTGCTAATGCGGCCAGTGTGTGATAGGATTCTGACTCCGTGATGCCGAATAATAAATCATAACTGTAAGTGGGAGAGAAAGAGAGGGTGGCTGGAGTGAGTGAGATAGTTAGAGATGGTCAGGCGGCGGTAAGGATGGAGGCAGCGAGTGGTCGACATGCATAGTTTGTGTTTGCTCTGCTGAGCTAAAGCTAGTTTTATACACTGAACACTATATTAGTGGAAGCAGGAATGATAAATAATTGAGTAATTTTAAAAATATATCTAAATATGAAAAAATTATGGTTCAAGGTTTGGGTTTTTGGAAGAATGCGCAGGTGTTAAGGCAATTCCCCGATATATTTATATGTTACCTACTTTGGGTAACATTGCTTAAAATGCCTAAAGATTTGTTTCTAATCTCACTATAGAAGTGCCTTATAGTTAAGGAAAGGAAAAGATAATCACAAGATCAAATTTCCTTACAGATTTAACAAGTTATCTGGGTACCTGTCGACTTTAGCACTCACATTTACACGAAAAGCAATGTAATTTTCTTGGCTGTGTCTTTATTTGACCTTAAACAGTGAGAAACCGTTTGAAATTTGTCTCCTTCAATTACGTTTATTAATATGCAGTTATTACCTACCAAATCTCTGCTCTTTCTCACAGTGCACGTTCTGCATGGACGGAACAACAACAACAGGCCAATGAATTCCCATAAAACGCAGTTAAAAGCACTAAAATAAAACGAGCTCTCGCTCCTGCGGCGTAACTTGTTACGCCGCCTGATAAATGGTGCGACTGGTGCTCGTCTTTGAAAAGTGGTCCACTCCACTCCACTCCACTCCACACTTCACACCCAGCGGCCTGGATCCCCAAGGTTCCACCAGTCCCTCAGTCCCCCAAGTGGGCATTGTCTTCCTGTTGCGCCGTGGACATGGCATTAAAAGTTCCTCTCAACTTGGGGCCGGAAACTTTGTTCCGATAAAAGTAAATGCAAAGCTGCTGCAAAACTTGCTAAATTGAATGGAGATGGAGCTGCCAATGGAATGGCCACCGGACACTTGAGCGATGCTCGGAGCAACACTTTCCTGCACTTCCACACTCGGCAAAGAAGAAGGCTTTAATCCCTGGTCAACGCTGATTAAGGTGATTAAGAGCCACAGGGGCAAGGGATAACGTTCCGAACACCAACTCTGGCCGTGTGAAACGTGCTTCCCCTGCACTTTCCCAACTTATCCGTGACCTGCCCCTCCGGAACCGTAGCCGGAGCCGGAGCCGGTGCCGGAGCCGGATCCCGATCCGGAGCTCTCTGTCTGTTCGCCGTAATTAATGGCTCTTCCTGGCAGCTATTATTCTATTTTTCCCGGTATTGCGTGTCAAACACGTTTGACTTGCAAAAGGATAACAATTAAAATCAAATTAATCACGCATTTTATTAGATTATACCGTGTTAGGTTGACTGAATGGCTAAGCAGCACGTGCCCTAATGTCCTCCGGGGAAATGCGAGTGCCGGATGGCGGAAGAGTCCTGCGAGGAGTTGAGTTATTACTTGTTGCCCAATTGATTGATGGATGGGTGTAATTTACCAGGGGGCAACGAGGCCCAATCCCTCAAAGTAGCTCTTTGATGCGACCGGCCTATTATTTGTTTTTGGGGCTTATTGAATTTTATGGAGGGTACACGGAGAAAAGTTTGAATAAGGATTTTCTCTTTGGGGGAGTCTGTCGTGTGAGGGACTTTATTCGATATTCTCTGTGCAGACTCGATATTACTATTGCCCTTTAATGTTTCACCTTCAGCTTGACCGCAGCCGAACCCAATTTCGTTCCGTAAATAGCGCTTGGGGATACGCCAGGAATGGACCAAGCTCGTTGGAAGCACTGGTCCAATAGTAGTAGTGTTGAGAGGATTGTTTTCTTTTTTTCTGTCGTCGCCTTGAGCCAACAACAAGTGACATTAGAGCCGTAATTTGCTCGATGATAACTGAGCCAACGCCAACGCAAAATTTCCGTGTTAAATGGCCAGCCGAAGCCTCGATTTTCACAGACGATTTGACTTCACCTGAGGCCAAACGCACGGATCGAAAAAGAAATACCAGACGTCTAATCAAGTAACGCACAATAAATAGTCCGGTGAGCTGTCTGCCCGGCGGAGGGAAGAAAAAAACAAGGAATGTTTGACAGCTCCCCAAAGCACGGTCCGCCAGTAAATATCAAACGCAGAGGAATTGGCAAAAGGTTTAGGTTCAGGCAAAGGCAAGGGCAAACGCATTGGCATCGCCAAAGGATATGGATGTGGATTCAGATGGGGAGGGAATTGCTTAACAAACCGGCTGAAGTGCTCCGTATAATGCCCCATGACCTTGTACGGTTGATTTGGTATTACATGTCCATCGACAATTGGACCCAATGATGTTGAAAATTGTGTGAGCGTCGTTGGTATGTGCAAGATATCCTGGTAGCTGCAAAGAAACAAGAAACGGGACAAAATGCGTTAAAAGGTCTTACGAACGTATAACGGATGGGTATAAAGTACGCTGAATGTATATATATATACATATATAAATTCCGTGATCCTGGCCTGCCTCTGGGATTGTGGCGGCTCAGCCGGCTGACAGCGGTCACTTTTCACTTTGATTTGAAATTTCTAATAAATTTTATGTGTGATTCGTTCCTTGCCGGACACGGACACTCCCCGTCACGTACGCATCCTGGCCAGAACTCACACGTGGCCCACATAAAGCCAATGAGATGGCCAACATGATACACATATGGTCTTTAGGGTATTGCGAAATTACTACGCAGAAAATTAAGAAGACCATCAGTGCCGAGCCTGAACACGAAACCAAACAGCAGCTTAAAAGTTGAATCAGTTACAAAATATTTTTGTGATAAAATAAATTCAATTTTTCAATACTTTAGCTCTGGACGTATCAATTCGCACTGTTAAATAAAGTTTGTGCTTCCACTAAGCCCTAATACCTGCCACTGGTTACAACTTACAGACCAAACAAATATTCAGAAAGTCAAACTAGGTATTAACTCCACTTGACTGAAACTGGTAAAAGGAGATATCTTCGTTAGCAAATTCAACAAAAGGTTACAGCTCCTGAAATTGTACTGTATATATCGCAAGGATTTCCCATTTACACATATTCAAATTTACATCCCCAGCATCTGAATGCCTTCCATCAACGTCTGTGCTCTTATCAGTGAGACTCGCCCCTCACATCCTGTAGTTATGACATTTTTCGTAAAGTATTTTTTTCCCCATTCAACGCCATAATAGAGCCGCAATGCAAACCAATTCCCAGACGCACACTCGTGCAGATTTACACTCGTATTTATGTGAGAGTGTGTGTTGGGGGGAGTACCCGGGGACGGACATAAAAATGCTACGTGTGTATGAAATACAATCAGCACACATATAGCACTGCTCCAGCGATCTCTGGTCTGAAGCTGGTGCTCCTGCTGCTCCTCCTGCAAAGCATTTCCGTTCGGTGCAATATTCACGGTTTTTGCTCTTTTTCCAGCCGCTGGACTAGCTCTTTTGGCCTTCGATTGGGCCACCCGCCGCCATCCCGTGTATTGATACAAAATTGCAGTGGCGAAATGGTTCAGTTGGGTGCAATTTCTGGCATAGTTTGCATAAAAATCCACATGCCAAAGCTCCGACTGAAGTGTCGATGGTACTGAAATTGGCACAAATTAAGAAAAAGACCGACGAAAAAGGAGAAAAAAATATATATAACAACAAAACCAGGTCTGGTCTGGTTGGGGCCAAAAAAAAAAAAGGTAAAACGAGAATCTGGAATATTTTGGCTGCCCGAGTCGGACAATTGTTATCTGGAAACTGCAGACCAGGAATAAACCAGCTGAGGCAGAAGTAGTAGAAATTCAAATTTTACATTCTGCATACTCAGGCGCTGGTATAACCTTCGACCGAACTCTGTTCGCATTGTCATAATATTTCGGTCCACCTTTGCCAGGAATGCTTTGCCAGTGCCGGTGAATTAAGAACCAAGCACTCTTAATCATTCAGTCCTTTCTGTGAGCCAAAGCAGCTCCAAAGGGGGAAAATTCAATTGGAAGCGATGCCAGGGATTCCTGGCATCCATTCACATGCTAAGCCGAAAAAAATCCCCAAAATTGCCATCTCTCTGTGTGGGGGTGTTAATTCACTCAACACCTTGGGATCCCACTGAAGAGGAGACATTATCGTAATCCATTTAAGCTGAATGCTGAATGCAGCCATCGATGCAATGCCATCAAACACTCTCAAGTCCAAATAAAGCTTCGTTGCACTTTAAAGGAGTTTTACTTTGCTAAAGTCTAAAAAAAGTTGAGCCAGCAAGTTACACAGCAAGAAACTTCTTTTCAGAACAAACTAACTTTAATTTCACTTTATAAAACTTTGTGTAAATACATGCTAATGGAGAAAATGAGGTTGTGTTCTTTAATTAATTCTATATTTAGTTTTCTTTCATTTACAACTCTTTTTAGTGACTTAAGAAAGGCTTTAAATATTTTCCTGGTGCATGACAAGCTCCTAGTACATGCTCCTGGCTCTGGTGGTCATCCTGGCTTCTGGATCCTTGCTGGCTATCGACACATGCCCAAGTTTATTGGCCAAGTCTGCACCGCAAGACCAGCGCTACGTGAGCTTGTGTTTTGCCTGACTTTGACAATTTGCGAAAGCTAAAACAATTCGGGCGGACAGCTTTTCCCGGGAAAGTTGTGGCCGTGACTCGGGGAAAACCTCTTCATCGCTGTCGTTGTCGCTGCCGTGTGATTTATGATTTTCATGAGGGGAACTAGAGAGAGGTTTAGCTTAGCTGAACCGTTGTTGTTTCTTATTAGCTCGGCTGGTGCAAAACTGTCACAAGTTGAGCTGCAACTGCGATTAACTCGTTAGACACACAATATGTGCGATTTCTCTCTATATATTGTGTGTGTTGTGGCCCGAGTACAGATACACAGGCACATCGGATGCACAATTTGTCAGTGGTGCTGGTGGCAGGAACGAAGATTGATGGTCTGCTTAAGGCTGCATGTAGCTACTTGGCGAAGCACACTCCTTGCTAACTGGCTGCGAGTCCTGTGCAGGCAAACCGAGCATTTATTGTGCCCCAGTTTAGCCCTGTTTCTAGTTTGCCATTAGTTGGTATTTGTATTTCTGGCCCAGCTTAAACTGTTAAACTGTCTGCATCTGCTTGCTTTCTATTTAATGAATTTTTAATATGCTTTTGCCTTTTATTTTGTCAATTGCGAGTGCTCCACTGGCACAAAGCGAGCGCAGGCGCTGCCAAGGCTGCGGATTATTTGTGGGCCTGCCCGGCGTATACTCGACATGGACATTACACTAACTCAGTTCTTTGTTGCATTGTTAAGACGCTTAAAAGCGCAAAAAATGAATTTTACATTTGCCAGAGCTCTAGAAACTGAACTCCTGCAAATATTACATTTTGCAAATCATGAATATTTAAGTAAGTATTTTTCATGTAATTCCTTTATTTAGAAACAATCAGCTTAAATAGCATCTGTTTCGCAGGCAGCTCTAATTCCGATAGTCTCCTTGCGAAAATTCCCCAAATAGTCTCCAAAAATTTTATGCAATAATCAGCTTAGCAAAATATTTGCACAAACTGACGGAAAATGTTGCTGTACAACACAGAGAAATCGAAACTAATTGCTCATTTTAGGTCAGGTATGCAAGCTGAACATTTGCCATTTTCTATATGTATAAATATTTCTACAAACTCGGCTTGGAGTAAATAAAGATCACAGGTCCTGTTTGGCAGGCAAACACATTAGACTAGGGCAATGAGTAAATAATTTGAATAAATTAGCAAGTTGCACAAGCACACATTCGAATCAATGGGCAGGATTTTGGGGAAAAGTTCTATTAAATATTTAGAGTGCCTAAGCCCCAGAAGAGACACAGGCTTAAGTGAGTGTGTGTGAGAGTGGGTTAAACAAATGCTACTTCGGCCCTCAGTTAGTTTGCACAAGTAGTTGTTACCTGTTTGTGTTTCCGTGGCTAAAGCCGGCCCCGGCTGAGAGTGTATGAGTTGTGTGCCTTTGTAGGAAAAGCGATGAGCACATTTGCTCAGTAATTCATGCATAATTCATTGCATTCATTTAGCACCCGTTCCCGTGCCACATCCTTGCCACTCAGGCCCCACTCACTCATTCGCTCGCACACTCGTTCAGCCCCTCAGTTATTTAAGTAAGCTGCCACACGAGGCTGCAATTCTCAGGCTCAAACCAAAGCTTAGCTCATTCATTAAAACATTCCGCAACGAACTTTTATGTGAGGGTATTTCTGCTATTTTCAAGGGGTTGGCTTTAAGGAAGGGCTTACAATTAAAAATTAAAGGAAATTCGAGAGGTGCTTTAGTATTAATTTGCTTAAAGCCTTGAGGATTGAATAAATATGAGAATAGTTTTCTTATGCGAATGATAAATAATTTATGGTACATATTGAAATAATTGAGTACAAAGTCTTGCTTCTAGTTTCTGGATTTCTTCATAATCACAAAATCCCAAATAAATGAAGCAGTAGAGCCTATTATATTCCTTGTACTTCACTTGGCATACACCATAAGTTTGCCTAAGCCAAAGTTCTGGCTTGAATCTTCAAGTTGCTGTGCCAATTTGTATTAAGGACATGAAAGCAAGCAGAAAGTTTTCAAAGAGACACACATGCAACACAGACAAGCCCATAGAACCGACTGTTGCATCATTGTGTCTCTCCGGGGACTGTGTGTGAGTGTGAGTTGGCATAATTAACATAATTACTATTATTGTGCCGTTGTTGATTTAGTTTTACATATTTAGTTACATGCGCCTTTTTTTCATTTTGTATGCAAATTGTTTTTTAGTTCTCTCCCTTGTGCTGTGTGCGACGCATACAAATGAACTTCCTACCAGCGAAAGACCATACAAACATTCATGCAATGAATTCTGTAAAATAAAAAACTGCATTTAAGTCTCGTCGGATGGGTTTTCCACCTTTTTTTGTGGCGAGTCCTTTAATGGAAGGGCAGCCTGGTATTCTGATGGGATAAGCCGCTGAATTGCGTGCAATGAATATGAAATGTAAATAAATTTTAGTGAGAGATACTGGTGTTTTATCGGAAGCATTACAGAAAATATTGGTATACATTGCAGGCCTGTGCGCTGTAATTACTTAATTCCGTTTCACAAAAAAAATTGTGTGCCATAAGATATCTCACAAATAAGCTTTTAAATTTCATATGGAGCATTTACAGAATTATGGCAACAGCCTCAACTAAGATATCTTAAATAAGAAATGTATTTTATTTATTATGGATATCGATTTTTAAATAATAAATGTTAAGTATTATTTTGTATGTGTTTAATTTAAAATAAATCATAAGTAATAATTAATAAAATAAAAAACTTAATAATCATCCTTCGTAATGTCAAATTTTATGCTCTCACTTAGTTAATTCAGTAAAAAGCTTTAAAGTCATTTCACGCTTTTAAAAGAAGACACAATGCCCCCCTTAGATTCATTGAAAATGTTTCCCTATTTAAACTCCAAGGACCTGGGAAAGAACTTGACAAATTAATCAATTAAAAAGTAATTAAGTTGAAGTACTGCCATCCATCAGCTTCTCAATGGGCGTTCTTCCGCCCCCGTTTTCGAGAGCGACCTAGGTCAAAGTGGACACAGGAGATTACAAGTAATCGCCATGCAAATGCCCAAGCATCGACATCAACATTATGCGTGATTAGTCAAGGTCCTGTGGGCTGTATGGGACTGAGGGTAAAGGACTTAACGCCCCATTGGCATTGTGGCGCATCAAACTCGTAAATTTTACCGAATCATTAGGCAGGGCACAAAGCCACCGAATTCCGTTGGGTGGACGAATTGAATCAGTGTCCTGGACAGATGACACAGGACACTATTCAGATGAAGATGGCAGCGTTAATGAAGTCGGCGGATTCGCATTTGCCACAAAGTGCACTAAGCGAAAAGCTTATCCCACACTATTCGTCATCTCAATGTATATCTCTTGGGAAACTTTTACAAAAACGTTTATAAAGGTATTAATTGGGATTAATCTATGACCCAATCAACCATAATAATCTGATAATGCAACGACATTTTCTCCGAGTGCACAATCTGAATGGCATTAACGGGCATTATGGCTGTTTATAATGCCCTCCATATCGCTGATGTGCTCGTTGTCGGCTCTAAATAATTCAATTGGTCGAGGACTACTCACCGACGATGGCGTAAACAATCCAGCAGGACATCGTCGTCCTCCGCCTCGACATGCTCGTTGAGCGGGCATTCGAGGGCATGGGCTATTTGCATGGTCAATTGCAGCGACTGATTGCTGGCGGCCCAGTCGGACATGGCGGACCCGGACATGAGGATGGCGCGATGGAAGAGACCTGCGGCGAGTGTAACAGACCGAAGCGTGTACTCATCGAGTTATGTCAGCCGAAGTGCATCGTACTCACCTGAGGCCACCGGTGATACCATTAGATAATTGACACACGCCGCCC
Organism: Drosophila watanabei; assembly: GCA_008042575.1. Lineage (NCBI taxonomy): Eukaryota > Metazoa > Arthropoda > Insecta > Diptera > Drosophilidae > Drosophila > Drosophila watanabei. The sequence continues at coordinate 22,943 of VNJS01003561.1, read as the reverse complement.
CGGTGCTGTGGCCCATCAGAGTAACGCGCGAGTTGTCGCCGCCGAAGGCACCGATGTTCTCCTTGATCCAGTGTAGGGCAGCTATCTGATCAAGCAGGGCATAGTTGGCTATATTGTGCGCATCGATGCTGGGTCGCAGGAAACCTGATTATCGAATCCCTTTGGTTAAATAGAGGAAAAAATACAAAATATCCTGTGACACTCACCCAGCACTCCCAGGCGGTAGTTGACGGTCACCACAATCACCTCGCCGTAGCTTGACAGGACGGATCCATCGTACGGATTGCCACTGTTCCACTCGAAGGACTCGCCGTGCAGGTAAACCAGAACGGCATACTGCTTGGGGGCACTCAGAGGTTCTACAAAAAATATAGAGAAAAAAAGCCTTCGTTGAGTGTCCTCAGCCTACATCACCTTTAATCTTTTCATTTTTTTCAGAGAATTTAATTTGATTCCAAGGACTCACCATCGTGCGGCACATACAGGTTGAGGTACAGGCAGTCCTCGCTCTCCGTTCGCAGGTAGGGCAGCAGGCGAGTCAGGTGTTTTTGGCGGCCGCGGGACATGTTGCCGCTGCCATGGGGTGAAATGTCCGGTAACTTTTGTGGACACACTGGTGGAAGGTGACGGGCTATCTTCAGGCCCTGCCAAGGCAAGGGGGCACCTGAAAAGAAGGACATGGTCATTAATGCTTAAAAAGTTGGGAAAAATATCAGTCTCTGAGTTGTGGCTTAAAGATACATAATTTAAGACTTATGCCTCATAATTAGATAAGTAATTTAACTAACAAATTCATATATTTTGAACAATCTTATCTCTCTTAGCTTTATTATTATTACTATAATATCCTGTCTTTGACTAGCATATTTAGGTTTACTTAAAATAATTTCTTTTGCATTCCCCACACATTCTTTTGCAAATTCAATAAGACCAGAAGAAGGCGAAGACGCATAAAAAATGACCCCTTTACCCATTGTGGGCAAGCACATTGCGAGATTTCCTGTCGCCTCTCCGTTTTGCAGCCATTCGATTGCTTTGGGAGTGCTGTGTGGCCAAAAAGTCAATTCCGTATTTATGTAACACGGTCAACAGGCACTTGAAAATGCCATAAACAAGCAAGTACACACAGACGCACAAACACCACATATCCTGCACACAAGTGCCATCGGAGACCAAGGGACACTCGGGGCTCGGTACAATGTTTGGTCCCGTCCGGATCCGATTCCGATTTCGATTTCGATTTCGAATCCGATTCGTGGCCAAGTTGACTGCGGTTACGCTTTGGTGTTGCAGTTAACGTCAAACCATGCTCGCAGATGCGGAGAATCGTCGGTGGATGGTCAACCACGATTGGGTCAAGTTAGTCCGGATTCCGGTCACTGCATCTGAGACCCAGTCTTTGGTCCCACTCCTGCGGTTGGGAGGAGTCATGGGAGGGGAGCTGCACATTCATCCGGGCTGAGTGGCTGGCAAGTCGCGTACGAATTTTGACACCACATTGTTACGGCTTCAGCTTGTTTTGCGGTTATTTGGATTACGATTACGATCGATCCGTAAATGCTGGGGCTTAGGCAAATTAAGTGGCTTCAAGCAGACCGAAATGATTGAAAACATTATTGCATTTTCAAGCACGCTCTGAGTGCGTGCGGCTTCGGGTTCAGTCAACTCAATAACAGCATTAACACGTGGTAATTGATTCAGCTCAAACAACTGCCACGAAATTCAAAATTTCAACAAATATATTCATCAAATATGAGAGGAAACCAGCCCAAATTCAATGCTGATTTCAATTTCGTTGCCCCGAAAATATACAACATTTACTCTTTGACACATTCGCGGCAGACAAATTTCATTTTGTCGCGTTATTGTGCCATGAAAATGCGAAGAAAAGTGCAAACTCTAACCGAAGAGGGGACTCGAATTCAATATCCCGATGTGAGCATTATTTGCATTTTGTTATTAATAAATTTCGCAGCAGGCGAAAGGAGGGGCCTTCCTATGGGAATGTCTACTATATTTGTTCGGTTGCTGTGCACAAACAAAATCCACAGGATTCTGTTTGCATACGGGTTGAATTGTCCTCCGCTTTGACATGCTCCCCACACATTACGCATACGCAACGTGAGCATATTTGCATTGGCTGATATTTGCCCGGCGAATTTCAAGGCAACTTGTATCGGCATCAGCGACTGCCGCTGCCATGTTTGCAACGCCGCACACTGCCAACAACTTCCCTTGACAAATTTGGCGTCGCCGCCTGTCTCCAGTTGCTGCAGTGGCTGCCACTGCCACTGCCACTGCTGCTGTTGTTGTTGATGTTGCTGCGGTGCAGCGATATGTTGCGATGTGTTGCCGCTGCTGTCCGCTCGGATTGAGTGTGCGGCCCTCAAGTGCTCAATAAACTCAGCGCGACAAACGGCGGAGTGCAAACTGAAAGCTGCAACTGGAAACTCACACACAAATCGCGGGCAACACTTTCGACAGGCCCCGGGGCGTGTTAATTTATTGTCTTTACGTAATGCAATGCAAAGCCATGTTCCTGTGCCACAGTTGGACTGCACTCGAAATATTCAGTTGGAAACCACAAGTTCTAAACGGAGGAATGTAAAGTTGGTTAATGAAAATTGCTCAAACAAAGTGAGTATTAATTGAAATTCTTTGAAATTTTAATGAATAACAAATTCAAATAAATAAATAATATAAACAAATAGAAAATACCCTTCTCTGAGTGTACAATAAGTACAGCTGGAGAGCCTTGTGGCAAGGAGGAAGTTGTGGTGCGAACAGTTGGAGCTGCGGCCTGTTTATGGCGAAAACAGCAGGACAAAGCCCCCAAACTCTGGCTGTTTGGTGGCAGCTTGGCGACCACAAATCTCCCAGAACAATTGCCACTACTCGCATGAATCATGTTTTGATAAACAAATTAAAAACACATATAATAATAGCAATTCCCATTCTTAATTAAACAAGCAAAATATTCATGTACAAGGCTAGAAACATACTCGCTCGGCATATGGCCAGGAATCGAATGAATGAGCAAACTATGGCCAGCCTGGATTTACATGGCAATCCTTGTAAAAACAAGCTGCAATAATAATAGCCATTCGGGACAGGAAGCACACAGCCACACAGGGACTGGGACAGGGAGGACGTGCCTTAAGCCCCGACATCCTGCCGGATCGGTGTGCTGCAGAGGGCACATGTCAGGTTTTGAGAGCCTAATGCCGGGCCAGCTCCGACGATAATTGCCTAAATTGCAGGCTAAATTCTAAGTGCCCCAGCAGCATCCCCGGGCCCTAGGACCAGCAGGATGTTCTTACACGGACACCAGGCGGAATGCGGCCGGCATGTGTTGGCAGCTCCAAGGAGTGTCCGCCGCTTCCCGAAAATCCCCACACCGCTCCACTTTCAGGGCTCTGAGGTTTTTTGGGTGCTGCAAAGTGGCAATTTGCCATCATATTTGCGGTCACAAATAGTGCTGGCAGCCTTCGGCGAAAGGTTCAAATAGCTAGGATTTTCCCAGCTCATGTGGTGCCCTTAACGGCAAAGGGGAATCACCTCTCCACTTACTTTAAATGCTATTCTCATAATTTGTATGTAGCTAATTCAATAGAACTGACACCTTCCATTTTTTTTTTGAAATTTAGAACAATAGAAAGTGGAGCAAACAAACAAATTGTTGTTTATTGTTTCGCCTGCAGTTTGCTAAAATATTTCATACAAAATTGCTATTTATTTATAAATAAGCAAGCAAATATCAAATATGTACACATGTTCACTTGCTTTTAGCTGGCGTTTCGCCTAGAGGATCTATGTTATTCTATTGTAGTAAACAAATGTCTAACAATGAGAATTTGTTATTATTATTATATAATTCTCATCTAAGTTAGGCCTAAATTTATGCATTTTCCAATGTTATTCTTAGCTCGATGTTTAATGATAAATTGACTTAAAATTTGTGAATTTCAGTTTTAATTTTAAAGTAACTAAACACTCACCTGGCGGCATAAAGCGTCGACTCCCTGTGGGCGCCTCTGCGTAGGGCAGACCCAGGTACTGGTCCACCTCGCGTAGGCCACTGGTCACCTGGAAGCGACGGGTGATGCCCATAAGGCGGCCCTGCTTCACCTGGATCTCTTTAGTGTACTGCAGCTTATCGGGCACCACATGTCGGCGTCCCGGATGATGTGTGGTTGTCGCCTCGCCGCGACTGGGATCTGTGGCCAATGATGAGGCCACGGGATTGTCACTTGCCTCGCCGCTGGGCGTTTCATCGCTGGCGAAGAGCTGTGCCATTGTCTCCCTGATATGCAGCTCCAAGTCCGGGGATGATGGAGTCACGGCCTTGGCGCGCCGCACTGCATGATGGCCAATCGATCTGCTGGCTGTGGATGCAGCGGTGCTGGTGGCAAGAGCGGCGGTGGCGTTATCCGGTTGAATTGTTGTCGTGATGTCCCCAATAAACCGAGTTTGCTTTGAGGTTGCACGCAATTTCACTGCATTTTCCAGTTCATTTCCTTTGTGCCGCTGCTCAGTTGCGGCCATCGCCATGGCCATGCCCCTCGCGCCATCGTGGCTTAATTGCTTGTGATTGCCACCAACTGTCAGCAGAAATAGCCAAAATGCTGCCAAACGAAACTTCATGGCTTTGCTTCCTGCCCCGCCGGGATAGTCCTGCTATTTGCTGCTCCTTTCTGTATTAATTTTAGTCCGGCCAACTTTTCACATTCCGCCGGCTTTCCCTTGCTACTAATTGTTTTTCTTTTTGCAGTTGGTTGCCTTCCTTGTTGTGTCCAACCGAATCGCTCACATTTTCCGACAACCGTATTTACATGGATTTTCCTTGAGCGCCTTAAATAGTTTTTGCCACTTTATTTACTTGCGATGTTTAGCATGTCCTTTTGTCCAGCCCTCGCGTTTTTTGTTCGTATTTCATTTGCTGCGAAAGTTTTCACTTCTCCCTTTGTATGTCAAAACTTTGTATGCCAAAAGAAAAGCACAAAGAAAATGTGGGTGAAAAAAAACAAAGTAAACTGAAGTCGGCGTCCAACAATTTCATTATTCTTTAATTTTTCTTTAACAACTTGTTCACTTATTTTGTGATTGTTTCTTTTTGAGAGAGTTTTGTTTATTTAAGGAGGACCAACTTTAACATATTTATTGTCACACTTTTAAACGTCTTTTATGTTTAAGATTTTATATATGTTTATATATTGTTTTAAATGGTAAATAAATATAATTGTTAAATTATTATAAATTCTAAACTGATCGAAATTATTTAAATATGTACTCCGCCTCCCCAGAAAAAATTCAGATTAAGTCATCTTTCAGTTTCCACAGACACTGCGTTTTCCAATTGACTCGCCCTCCGGTCGTGTGCGGCACATAATCAATGTGCTGTTCATTTTCAGAATTTCAAATATTATTTTAAGACTTTCCCTGGAATGGTGGAAGTCATTTATTTATAGTGGCCCATTAGTTATGAATGCCTTTTGGCTTTGGACTTTGTCAAATCGATTCGATCGAAGTGAAGTGAATAGGAACGAAATGAAAGGAGCTTCCGACACTCTAATCGAGTGATTTCCATGCCGAATGCGATAATATTGTATACAAACCGAATATTGTACACAAATATGAGATGGCGCACAAACGTCCGTCATTCAAGTCCTGACATATGGCAAATGAATCGGAATTTAGTGGCGTATAGCTTCCACATTTGCGTAACGTAAACAAAGAGCCTCCGAGTGGCAAAGCCATAATGTTCGTAACGAAAGATTTCCCATGACGATTAATCATAAAACCGAAAACACCAATGAAAATTCAATTAGGTTCCTCTGTTTCGCCTCCATCTCGATTTATGTCGACACGCCAGCGAAGTGAGCTAATTCGCTATAAAAGTAAACCAAATGCAAAATCTAAAAATGTAAAGGAATTTAAATGTTTTTTTACGAGTCCGCTAAGAAAAGCCCCAGTGGAAAGGGAGGGGAAAACGCGCTCGGCCCATGTGTGCGGGAACTCTGAATGTGTCGCAGGGTGTTCGTGAATGTATATCAAAATAATCACAAAGCACTGACACACTAAAAGCATTCTTCACAATAACAACAAACTAAAAGGAACTAGAACATTTTAAGAAATAACAAAAATAAAGATGAGTGACTATGGGAAGCCGAGATGTGAATGCCCTTCAGTAGATAAAAGTAACATTAATTATTTATACAAAAAAGATGTGTGTCGCTAAAAACACTCTATCAATTTAAACCTTTTGAGTAGGTAATATTATTTGAAAAATGAAAAGCTAAGTAGCTCTTCAGAATAGATACAAAAATTGCGTCACGAAATTGTTTTTTAAATATCATATATATAATCACATAAAGATATCGCGATATTTATTAATAGAACTTAGATAAATACCCAGTATAATATTTTGGAATATTATTTAAATCCAAAGTGCGAATAAATCTAAGCATAAATCATATATTTTGTTATTTTCTTGCGCTGCTAAAAGAGCCAGAACGCCGATTTTAGGGCATCAACAAATGGCAAACAACCTCGAGAATAAAAAAAAATCTTTTTAAATGATTTTGTTATTTATTACATTTTTTTCTTTGGCTTTTTACGGCCGTTATGTGTGTGTGTCCGGATATGGCAGAGGTTGTAGCCATATATGTTTGTGGATGTTTGCATCAGAAAGAAACACACACATAAATGTCAAGGTACATTGGCTGTGAACATAAAATTGACCTCTTGCTAAACGCTAGGAGTGAAAAAGGAGACTCGAGCCCAATGTGGAGTTTTTCCGAGCACTTAGGCAGCCCTCGCCAAGGGAAAATCTCATAAATTCTCCCACCAACCAACTCGCACGGAAGCTAATTGAGTCAACACGACTATCTGTTATGGCTTTTTCGTATTTTTAGAGCGAAATGAAATGGAAAATCAATGCTATTTCTGTGCTTTTTTCTTGGCAGTCACTCGGCTTAACGTATCCACTAAGTGAAAGTAAATTAAGACAGCTGTCGGGACCATTGAATGCAAATTTAAATGAAAACAGAAAAAAATAACTAAAAACGAACGTGCAAATGCTAGTGCTACAAATACCCGGCACTAAAAATGGTTCTAATAAAAAATAAATACACCGAGGACTAGGAAAACGGGAGATGGAAACTCGGCGTCAATGCAAATTTAAACAAAATGAACAGCGCCCAAAATAAACAGCAAGTGCTTAAAAATAAAAACGAATGAGCAAAAATATTCACGGAATTTCGTTGCATTGTCCGCGTACTCCACGAAATGTCGTCACCAAAGGCAAAAATAAATAAATAGAGGAAATCGCGAAAATAAAAGTGGAATCGCAAGACAAACTTGCTAGTTGCTAGTTGGCAGCTGGCATCTGGCGGAGAGGAAAACGCACCAAACGGAAACTAGAGCTGGGGAAAATGGGAAAACTTGAGAAAAAGAGAAACAATAGAGTTGGAAGGCAAAATCAGGGAAAAGTGCAATTGGAATTTAAGTAAAGTGATTTGATTTGGATTATTCTGTCGCGAAGTCCCTTATTCTCTGCCGGTCCACTTGTCTTGGTCAAAACAATTCGAGGAATGCTTTTCTGGCTCTGATGAAGTCACTCAGCTGAGCAGTTGGCATTTCGGTTACCGAAGCGCACAATTTGTGGGTCAATTGGTGTGCCGCCATGAACACAAAGTATTTGTTGTGGCGAGCACTTATTTCAGTGTCATCCCAAGAAAATTCTTTGAAACGCAAAAACTCTGCTGATGAACCCAAAGCAAACCCACTCTTCGGTCTTTAATGTATTCAATGCTTTCAACATTCAACTCTCCCGCTGAAAAGAGAGTGCTCTGCCAGCCTGAATAAACTTTTAATGGGTCCGAAAAGGGATCCTAATCCATAACCAACGTAATCGATAGCGAAACACTTTCGACATAGTTTCAAACCAGATGTGACAGTGTCATAAATTATATTCCGCCAGCGTTGTAACAATTCCGGCGAGAGTTCCTCCACCGCTTTTGTGATGCAAATGGCAACAGAAACAGGCCACGTAGCGGCAGGGGTCCCATGGGTTAAGTCCCGCAACACACCCTTTGACCCCCTGAAAAACAGCATTGTATATCCCTCGGACACAGAGCAAAATTTGCATAATTAGCACAGAAATGTCGACGCATTGAAAGCTGTCACTTGTGACACGCGAAATGTGAAACGAAATGAGAACTATAAAGTGCGCGCACACGCAAACAACAACAAATTAGTTGCAACTAATTTTAGCTGACTTGCAGAAAACAACATTTGGAATCGGGCAAATGCGAAGCCGCGACAAAAAGTTCAACAAACCCCGGCTAAATGCAAGAGATCGTGCCGAATTATTTCGAATTATGGGATTTATTTTTGGCCTCCCTCGCGAAAACACACACAAAAATTGTGCACTCCGCCAGTGGGCGGTGGGCGGTGGGCGGTGGGCGGCAGTGCAGTGTTTTATCATGCAAATTAAGTGAAATGTTTATTTTTAAATAATTCGGCTACTCGCAGCACACAAGCAAATAATCCGAATTTGTTTACACAATTGTTTTGTGCAAAGGTCTCGTTCTAGTAAGCTCTCGAACAAGCGATATATCTAAGGATTTGCGCATTTAAAGCGGAATTTGGAGCATTCATCTAGCAAATACCTAGATATAAATCCGGTTCGTCGGATAATCTGCTCAAAATGATTTTATTCCGTATATCCAAAATATATATTTTCCTTTTGTTTCATTTTGTTTATATGTTAACATATTTATGAGCGGCACACATCAATTTTTAAATCCTTCTGTTCGTGTTTTTGGCTTTTAAAAATTTCATATCCAATATTCTGTTCAATTTATATCACAATTTTCATAAAAGTTATGTTAATTTCTGCACAAACAATGAACACAAAAAACGCAAAATATTTTCGCATATAATTATTATTTTTTTTTTTTGTAAAGAAAAATATTTATTAATTGATGCAAATCAACGTTATACTCTGTGGGCACAGAAATTCTTTTGGAAATTAATTTTCACGGGTTATTTGTACGTTGCCTTGCCGATAATTATGCGCGTTGAGAATTTCTCAATATTTGTATTTACCAATTTGCGGCCGATTTGCTTTAATCTTTGATCATAGAGCCGATAGATGCGCAGAACAATTTTGGCAGCGCCGAGGCCCAAATATTTTCATTTGTCACTTTCCGTGGGTTTGCACAAATAAATCGCCGATTTTTTCGATTGCTTTTCATTCAGTAACGATTGCAACACACTCGAAATAAATCACTTCGGCAACTTTTCCACTTTTTCGAACTGATTAACTTTGGTGCCTTCCTCGCGTAAACATTTTCACTTGAGCACTTGGCACGCGCTCTGTTTTTGTCCCCCTTTTGCAGATATTTTTTCCCTGCGTTATTTTTGGATCACGCGCAAGATTTATTTCACTGCTGCTTGGCTTGGCCCAAGAACATTCCCCCAAGAACCGAGACGAGCTGAGGAGCGGTCCACAACCAATCCGATCGACGTTCAAACTGCAACTGTTCGGGGCCTCATCCGCCGGAAGAATTGCCGGAGACTCTCGGAATCTCCTAGCGTTGACACGATGCTCTTCTCTTAGCTGAGAGAATTCTGTATTTATACCAGAAAAACTGGCATAAATTTTAAGGTTTCTTGCTATATACAGGAGATCTTACGGAAAGAGCTAGCACAAAACAAATATTTAAGAGAACATTTTAAGTTGGTTTTAAAGAGAAATCTATTTCTTGTCACTTTGTTTACAAACACCTTTCTTTATTTTAAAATATTAAATGGTACACTTCATGCCGCTAACTTGGTTTATACTTAATATATTTGCACTCAGGTCATGTACTTTTAGATTAACGTACATATTTCACTGAAGAAAATTACCTATTAATGTGTAGGAAGTAATCAAAGATGGCTTTACTTTTCCCACATTTCTCTTATCTCGCCTAGGTGAAACTTCCGCAACTTCCGCTGCTTCATTAATATACAAATAGACTTCTTTTGATGCCGAGTGGAAAGATTTCCGTATTTCTTCGTTTCTCTTATCGTATACTTCCTGCCGCAAATCTAGCTGCCCCTAAGTCTAAGTACACGGGCAGAGTCAAGTTAAAGTCTTAAATCAGCTTGGCTGTTGGCCAAAAAAGAAGAAGGAATCGTGAAAACGAGAAAACGAGCACCTGACCCAAAAAGTACAAGGCTAAATGCTGTTCCAGGTCTTTGCCAACGCTTTTTTGCATCTCAACATGCAGCGCCTAAGTGACTCGATTGACTTCTTCATTGTGGGTGGCACTTCATCGCCAATTTGGCGAGGCTACTGGAGAAGCAATGGACTTGGAAGGTGATTGCCGGTAGAGTTGTTCAAGGAAAAGTCTGGTAAATATTAAGAGTACATTTGACTATTAAAAATTAAACGGTTTACAAACACAAATCAAATAATTATCCTGTTAAGATCTACTTATAAAGATATTGTACTCAGCAAAATACAGGATAAATAAATATGACATTAAATGAAGAGAAAATTGATAGAACAAACTAAGAAAATTTTTAGATATAAATCAAATTAAGCTCATAAATAAAAAACTTGTTAAGGATACTCTTCAAGGAGTACCTAAAAGTACCCGTGAATCCTTCTCATCACTGTTTTCAGTTTCCACAGTTTTTAGACCCAATTCTCGCACCTTTCACACACTCAATTTCAGTGTGTGAAGGGGGAAAAATGAAAAAACCGCTGTTAGTGTCGCAAGATTTCACATAAGGTTTCCATTTTTTTGTTGTTCCTTCTTTCTCTTTTGCTGACATCTCCGACCTTTACCGGAATCGGAGGGAAATTGATTTACCCGGCTGACATTTTGAAAGTATCCCGTGTAGCTAATTTACGACCATCAAAGTGCGCCAATAAATTTCGTTTAATTGCAAGTTAATTAAAATCGAAGCCCCGCGCCCGATGCTCGGTACACGAAAATATACACACGTTCAGTACCACGAGCATAAAGCGCCATCAGCAGGGAATTTAAAAATAAACCAAACACGACGTCAACAAGGCGGCAGCCGCATACATATCCAAGTACAATATTCACTGAAAACTCATAAAAATACATATAAAACGAAATCATAAAAATGCGGAAAATATCAAGTTAATTGAATTATTTAAATATCTCGTAGTTAGCTTGCGGCCAGAGGCGCAACTATTGAATTTTCCATCCCCGAAATGCAGTGCGAATTTCTCTTCAAATTTAGAGCGACCCCACAAGTTTTTCTATTTGAGGCCAGCTCGGTGTGTCCGGCTGTCAGTTTATCAAGAAATACATTATTCATCTCAAAGACTTTTCAAATGCCATTTTCATTTTCGCTCTCGGATTTCCCAATAGTTTCATGTATATAAATACGGGTTTTATTTTTAATGTGTGTATATTTTGGTTGCGTTACTTGTGGCGCTAGAGGTGCCAAATTGTTTGCATAAACAAATTAGAGCATTTTGTTTACAAATTGAGCACGGGTCGATAAATGAAAATTGCTCAACTTCGAACCAGGAAACTTTTCTGAGAGTCCTGTCAGTTGCCTTGACACTGCAAATTATAAGAATGTTTTGCCAAGTTTTGAAAGGGAAATTATTTTATTTTTCTTCATTGTCTTTGACCCGCTTGGCAGGAGCATACAAATTTTAGGGCAAATAATTTGTTAAAAACAGCTTCTGTTTTTGTATCTAAATATATTTCCTATACTATTATTTAAGATGTGTCACTTGTGCATTTTATAGGCTATGAAGCTCCTGTGAATTTTTATTTAAATTCTGTCAGTTTATTTTATGTAACTCAATATTTTTCCTATAAAATGTATATGTTTCTTTTGTGCATTTTATAAATAATGAAGCTCTTGCGAATTTTTATTTAAGTTCTGTCAGTTATTTAGACATGGCTACGTAAAGGAGCCTAAAGAAATTCATAATATTTCTATTTGTACATTTTCAAGCATTTTCCTTTGTTGTCTTCAGTTTAAAGGGGAAGTTAACCCAAATTGCAAAGGAAACTCAATTTGCTCCTTTGGCATTTTGGCCTTTTCGACTTGAGCTTAACCAGTTTTTCATGCTTAACGTAAGCTCATTATGGTTCATAACTGGCTGACATTTTTATAACCCATCCGATTTGCTGCTCCACTAATTCCTTGCCAACCAATTTGCCACATTCAGACAGGATCAGGGATCCGGGGGCCGAGGGCCGGGGTCCGAATGGCTTGCAATTTGCGATCTAATTAACTTCGATTCCTTTGGCAAGGACATTTACATAATTGCATTTCGTGGCGCATAATTCTGCCACGGGCCACGCCCACATTCAGTGCTAGATAAGGAAAAAAATTAAACCATCGCAATCAAGTTAAAAACGAAAGTTGCCCAGAGCCCGGGCGAAAGGATAGCTGAAAGAATGGAACTGAAATTAGAAAAGCAAAATGGCAGAAAAAAGGAGACTACGAGTGTAATTGTGTTTTGCCGCTGCCACTGCAATTGGGTCCTTTCTGGCCATATGGCGGCCACATTACACCGAGTTAAACGAAGGCCGCGGAGCCAGCAAAAAAGGAGCAGGAGCGTCAAGAAGAAAGGCAACGGCGCCAAAATGAAAGCCAACTCTAATTAAGTCAGCAATGGTCAAGTTGCACACACACACACACTCACACTCACAAAAGGAGCGGAGTAAGCGTCCTTTTTTTAAAACAACTTTCCGCAGATAGCGGCCAGGAGTCCCATCTTCACTGCCCCGCAGAGAAGAAGCCACAACGGATGATTTAATTGAAGAGTGCACTGGGCCAGGCCAAATTATTTTGTGCTAATTATATGCCCTAAGCCGGGGAAATATGAATGCAGTTAAATGCTCTTGGCCAGTCATTTCCCTTAAAAAATGTAAAACCAAGAAACTGAGACTCCTTCAGCCCGAACTCAGCTGTTTAAGTGTTTGACTTGGGGCTGCCGCTGCAAAGTGAAGAGCAAATAAATTAGCCAAAAAATAGCCCAAGAAATGCCCCCAAGAAATGCACTTAACTTTGGCTTGTTGACTCGCCAAAAAAAATTATATAAAATGGAATACAAAAAGGCCGCTTCTCCGGTGCAGGGCAAGAAATTGTAGTTAACAGCGAGAAATATATATAAATCTTTTTAGGAATAATACATTTAATTTAAAAGCAGCTCGAAATAAACTTATTCATTTTTTATTAAACAGTGATAGTATAGAATATAAATCTATTTTAAATACAACAGACTTAAGTAAGTATATAAAATATCTTATTATCATAGTCATAGTTTGCATTTTAAGTATACATTTAAAAACATTGAACAACAAAGGTCTTAGCCTCATTATTGACTTTTTAATTTTTATTTTAATTTTTTTAAATGTCTTTCTTATAAAGCTCAACCTACTACAGCTTATATATAATATTTAACATTTGTTCAAGTGTAATAGGCAAGAAAAAAAGCAATTTGAATTATTGCAAACTTATTCTCTGTCGCTTCATTTCGGCGGTAATTCCGCTCCGTAAACTTGGCCCGAACTTGCCGCTAATCAGGATGAATTCCTCCGCAACAGAACGAGTCCTGAAAACTAAAATTGAAGTGGTCCAAAACCAATTGAGCAGAAAACACAGCCGGCAGCAAGAAGAGCTTTCTCTTGGGCTTTTTGGGGCAGTAAATTTGGCGTAAAATAGGCTATTGATTTTCGAGCTCAACTGGGCTTAGTATACTGCTGAAATTTAACTAAACTTAGCCGATCCGTTAACAGATTTGGCTCCTTGTTGTTGCGGTTCGTGTATTTAAGATCCCTGGTGCATATGCAAATGAATCAGACAGTGAATTTAATTCGTTGGCATTTAAGTGCTCGAAACTCTCCGGGGACTCTTTCATTTCGAATCTGTCTTTCACTCAAGTATAAAATAAATGACACTCATTTACACTTGTCGCCTTCGGGCTGTTCCACAAAAAAAGAAGAAAACAGGCGAGGTGTATATAAACGCTAAGTAAACAAAATCCTCACGAAGAGGAAACTAAATCAAAACGAGGAAAATCCTGGGAAAAGTGGCGTCCAAAATAGAGTCTCCTCTTCAAGTGGTCGGCCCTGGAAAGTTGGGAGAAAAAAAAGATGGAAAACGCTGAACGACCACACTCTGGACTGTCCACTTGTATTAAAGGAAAAACGCCGCAGGCATTTTAAGTGTTGTTAATGCCGATGCGGCGGCGGTACGAAAGTTTTTCCTCTGCACAAATGAAACAAGTTTTCCTCTAGTTTTCCCTTTTTTCGGGCGCATCCGCACTCACGCTCCTCGCCCGCCCATTTTTATGCATTTATAAAAACTAAAGGGACTGCAAACTGAAAAGCAAACCAGAGAAAGTTGCGCCACTTTTTGTTAACGCGTGGCTGCCTACGTGTGTGTCATTTAGCTCAGGTCCCAGGTCCCTTCCTTGCCCGTCTCATTTGGGGTCAGTTTCCATTAAAGTGGTCAGCACGCTTGATGGTCAACAGTCGGTCCGTTTCGTCCATGTAAATGGTATTCCAGACTCTCATCAACTTGCAGTGAGAAGAGGATTAAGCTATTCCTTTCATCAAGCACTGCCAGCCGAGTTAGTCCTCAAATTAGATCATGCAAAGTAGTTGCAAGTTGTTGAGCTCGGAGCTGTACCTGTGGCTAATGCTTCAACAAGGAATGAGGTTGAACAAAGTAGAAATTTAATTTATTTAATTCGTCCTTGTGCGCAGAACAGAACAATTTAAAATGTAATTTTCCACTCTGCTAATAGAGACACAAGCAATTGATTACTTTTTTTTTAGGAACTCATCAAGGGCTCTTGTGTTGCGTTTTAATTCTTTTTCATAGAGCCACGATTAATATCCTTTTTTCACTGACCCTTGAGAAACTACTCGGGCTCTTGAATAATGCATTAATTGAGATGCCTTTGTCATTTGCATTCAATTATCAGTTTTGTTATTGTTGCCGCGCTTTTCTATCGCTTGCCTGCGATTATTATACATTTTGCCATGCAAATTAATTCCCAACCATTTTAACCTGCACCTTTTTGATGGAATATTTATGAGCCAAGCAGATGATTTTTGTTGTCACAAAAAGGACTTCGATTAATTCATAATTATGGCAAAGGCAGCTGCAGCAAGATGCTGGCATTATGGAAATGGAATGAAATTAATTCGTGATATGAAGTGGCAGAGTAACGCTGCTCCAGCCGAATTGTGCGCATCTGTTTCGCATTATAAATATGTCATATCCTGTTTCCTGCAGGCACACACCGAGCAGCTTATCAGACCGACTTGCAAGTGCAGTTTTCCCTCAAAGGAAGCGCATCTCCATCGCCCCTCGATGTCTCGCAAAGGGGAACTCGGGGAGCTCACGGATCTCAGCAAAGTAGCAACTCAACCGAATGTTTCCTCATTTGCTAAAGGAAACGAAGGACGAGCTGTAGGACAGGGAGCGGCTCTGCTCCCATCTCTCCGTGTAAATCGGCGCAAAATGGTATAAATTTCTGTGCTTATTTGCGATGCAGCTCGATATACCC
Organism: Drosophila watanabei; assembly: GCA_008042575.1. Classification (NCBI taxonomy): domain Eukaryota; kingdom Metazoa; phylum Arthropoda; class Insecta; order Diptera; family Drosophilidae; genus Drosophila; species Drosophila watanabei. The sequence continues at coordinate 7,369 of VNJS01003561.1, read as the reverse complement.
TTATGCGTATTTGATGTGTATTAACTATGGTAATGGGCTATAATCTTTGGGGAATTTGTTCAAGGGGATAAAATGGGGAACAATGAAATACATTGAGCAATGCGCTGGGAAAACCTTCAAGAACACACAATTTACTTAGTTTTGTGTGAATAGGGGGAAGTAAAGAGCGAAAATCGGAAAGGGGGAAAATAAATTCGAGCGGGAAACAAGAATCGCAACAATGTATAAAAAAAACACTGAGACCATAGTACTTCAAGCTAAAAACATTAAAAATAAGTGAATGCTGAAAACAAAATTATATGTTTAGGGTTTTATTTAAATTAAAAAAGTCAAACTGAGTTAAAGTTTGGTTTGTTGCTATAATTAATATAAAGATAAAAACAAGCTCAAAAACTGTACGTACATAGTTTAAAATAATCTGGATTTTAATCTAGTTTTTAATTTAAATGAGCATCATAGATTATAAGGAAAAAATATAAAAAATATTTAAAGTATTAATTAAAGATACAATTTTAAATAAAGAAAGAATTTATCAAATATTTTTTAAGTAATTTTGAATGTTTTCCCTTATGAAGTGAATAAACTCTTCGACCTGCTGCTGTTTAATATATTTTTATTATTTTGCCTTTACTTCTGCACTGTTTGTTGTCTTTTGTGCCTTTTTTACACTTCGGGACTATTGTCGGCTTAATTGTTGTTGCCATTGTTGTTGTGCGTTTGCCCGTTCCTGGTGCTGCCACTGCTGTTGTTCTTATTGTTTCTGGCTGTGTTGTTCCTGTTGTTGCCGTGGGTGTACCTGGGTGTAGCTGGGTGTGCGGGTGTGCAGTAGCTGCCAGTCCGATGGCTGACGTGGCTGGGGAAAGCGCACACTTAAGTGCACTTGAGCGTTTTTAATTAAAACGCAATTTTTCAACAAGCACAAGTCGGACTGCCAGACAAGTAGGTACCCAGATCCGCAGGTTTTTTCTTTGTTTTCTAAAATATTTGCACATATTTTTCTAGCCATATGCTTGGAGAAATAAGAGCTTAAGGAAGCATGACAATATTTTAAAATACTTTTAGGCGAGCGAAAAGTAATCACGGGGAGAAATCTGAACATAGTTTGCCATGCATTCGGATTGGGGCTACACACATCAATCATGCTGCAAGCAGTACGTATAAAACCAACACACACAAAATGTCTTTCAATCAGAAGTGCTTCCAGCAATGGCGAGGGTCCTTTAGTGCAGATTTGTTTTCCGTGGCTGCGGAAAAAAACAGTTGTTGCTGGAAAACATAATCAACGTCATCATCGTCAGTCAACTTTGTCGTGCTCCTTGTTGTTTATGCAGTTTCCTCTGATGCACAGAGATTAAATGGGAAAAAGTACGCTGTAATCCGCTTTTAATAGAATTTTAAATTTCGGACTTAGTTGAAATAAAAAAATTTAAGCAAAAAAATAAAATAGTGATCTCTAAATTGTAGTCAAATTTTGCATCATAAGTAATAAGTGCATCCAAAAAGTTATAACCTTAAGCTGTTAAATTCTTGCAGTTTTCGTGGGATTAATATTTTTATTATAAACTTTTAAAATAATTATTATACTATTCTTTGAACAATACCCATTTATTTTTTCAGTGATCAATTTGCCGTGATGTTGCTCTTGCGCCAGATGATGTGGATGCGAACGGGGGATGGATGGGCGTGATGAAGATTGAGATGATGATGATGATGACAACAAGTGCACAACCCTTTGGCCCCCGGCAGTGACTCCACTTGGCTGGCGTCTACCGATGACTTGGCTTAGCCATATGCCACTGGCCCGGAGGCAACTACTGGCATACGTGCCCTCGGATGGGGCCATGCCACATTTACGCGCTGCACTTGCCACGCGCGTTCAAAAATAAACATGAAATTTCGCGTGCCACTACGAGCGAAGACTCCGTCCCGTGAGGGTTGACAAAACAAGTCCGCAAGTGCAGCAATTTAGGCGGAAAAGCTGGAAAATGGGGAGCCAGGAGATGAGCTGCTGCTGCCCGAAGGCCCCTCAAAATTGTGCACATTGAAATTCCATCGATACCGCACTCTACAGTTCTCTTGTACACCCGGAAAAACGTTTTTACTACAAGTGTGACTTTAATTTCAGTCATCCAGAATTCCAGCGAAATTTAAACTTGTGTTTTTATATTTTTCTGACACTGAAAGTGTATATATATATTCATAATAAAATCACAAACTAATACCAAACTAAGTAAGTTCAAAATGCTTTAAGAAATTACTCAATTTTCACTTTATGTCACTGTGTGCTGAAGGCACTTATGGTGATATAGGATTGTAGGCAATCAATTAATTCTGTACGCTTCCAGCTAACAAACTAATCAAAATTCATAGCAAGGGCAATTATGAAACCATTGAATGCATAAGCCACAAACCAGGCTACCATCACATGCCAGCCGTAATTAATATCTAATCCCCCAAATTCGTATCTCAAGCACACGCTCTCAGCTGTTGAGGTGCAACGGCGCCGCAGAATCGGGCTGCAAGGAGCCGACGACAAATTAACAATAACTAATTGGAAGCTAATGGCCTATTCAAGCATTCACATCCCAGGAATATTGGCAGCAACAGCAGCAGTCCTGTCGTGTCGGAAGACACTGTGGCGTAGCACCCTGGCCATCGCCTCCCAAAGCCGGAAAATCCAAGCAACCCCGAACTATGAAATCTCCTCATATTTCACCATAATTAGTGCACAGCCTGAAGGCACAATATGCAAACATGGCTCACATTGTGAAGACGTGCCTCGCTATAGACAGAGGTCGGTCGAAGGATGTGGTCAGTATGCCATAGACCAAAGCTTCTCCTAGTAGAAGTTTAATGGAAAGGGAATACATTGTTAAAGCAAAACTCTGGGTTCGCTGATACATCAACTCTGGCGAAAAAGATTGAATAAGGAAATGCCTGGGAAATGATTTCAGCAACTAGATTACTTCCGCAAAAATCCCGTTTAATGCCCAAAATTGACTCCGTTTCTGCCTTGATAACTCCGAAAGCAACTTGACTTGGAGCTCATAAAAAAGGCTGCTTCCAGGCACACTCCCCATCTCCATCTCCATCTATGTAGATCCATATTGACACATGCGTGTACGTGGGCTCTGTTAGATATACATAAAAGATATAGCCAACAGCTTGGCAGATAGGCAAGCGTTCGGCACATCGTGCAAATGTGCGAACTCATTAGAGAACTCTGGGTAACACGGCGCGCCGCTGCCAAAAGGAGGCAATTAGAAAATGATTTAGCGCAATTTTCGGTGTGATTAAAAACGGCGTCATCTGACAATTTAAGATGCTGTACGTGTGCAATTCCGAACGATGCCAGAAATTTCGCATAAAAGTTGACGGCACAATCTTGTGAGAAGCTACTTCTGCTACTGCTGCTCCTAATTAAAACGAATAAGTCTGCCGTTGTTGCCTACTTTAGTGCGTCTCCAGCTGAATGGCCGCGTCTTTGTCTAGGGCTTCCATTAAGCATCTTCAGCTCGGCTCCCTGCTACTCGCTACTGGGTGCTCAGCTCTATTACCATTACCATCTGGGAAATAACTCAAGTGGCTGGGCCGAGGGCCGGGATAGTTTGCATGCCTCCAGTTACCAGCTCAGCCTTTTTCCTGTACCACGTTAACGCTAACGTTCCTGGGAGCGTGATATAGCCGTCATTTTGAGCGCAGCATGGTGCGGGCGGTGGCAAGTGGAGGACCGGCAGCCGTCGCATCTGTCTGCATCAGTCAGCTAATGGCCGCTTTGCGGCTCGAGTGGCAGACGCACCGTGGCGCCCGGGGAAGTAGTCATCAAGTATTTAAGCCAAGCTGCAAGTTTGTGCAAACGCAACTCCGTCCGGGCACTAGCTTTGTCAGTGGTTTAAGGGCCCCTCCGCTTAAAAATGTAAAATCGGTTTGGTTCACTGGCTCTCAGCGTTTTTAAGCAATCAGTTGGACCAAGACAAACAGAAGAGCCCTTTTGGCCATTAGTTACAAGTTTTGGAAAAGCATAAATAATAAAGATTGGCAATAGGAAATAGGAGTGCGTTTTGTAGCAACAAAATTCTTTCTTTTCAGTACCTTTTGCTCTGTACAATTTCCATTTAAGCACCTAACTGCTTTCAATGCACTCAATCTATTTATTCAACTTTCAAAATTTGCTGATTGCACTGAAATATGCAAATTGCTTTGCAATCATATCAACTGGTTTTTCCCCAAAATTCTCCACCAAAATGTGCACAATAATCGGGTCAAGGCATGGGGCGCAATTTTAGTAACCAGTATTCCCGCACTTTTCTAAGCCACCTATCGTTTGTTCACTGTTAATAAATTTCAAACTTAATTCATTCATGGAAATTTTGGATAGCGCGTTCGCGTGGTAGAGCCACCCACAACGAATTTGTTCCACGCTGAAACTCCCGAATTGAAATCAATTTTCCATCGCAACTTTTCAAGCCCCACAGCTGTCAAATAGGGGGAGATGTCGAGAAAGGGACGGGGCCTCCCGGCAGCACTAAATCAATCACTTAACTATTTCCCTGCACTCTTGCAATTTATACACCCGTTCGCAGTAAGGAAAGCGGGGAACAAACCGAACGGAATAAACAAAACAATTGGCCGTGCACAAGGCAAATAAAAAATCTGAAATCGAGGGGAGAAAAGAAACAACAGGATCCTATAACACATTTGTAGAAAAAATTCAGCATCAACTCCAGATATATATATAAATATTTTGCTCTTTTTGCCTTGGCTTATGCGAGAACATACGCCAAAGCTGTGTTCCACCGCATGTTGCTCCTATGTATCGCTCCAAATTTTATTTTGCACACTGCTTGTTTTTTTTGCCATTTTTTGTTTATCGTTATTGCTGCAAAATTTATTTTATTCACCGATTTCGTTCTTTTTTCGCTTCCAACTAAAATGGTGGGAAGCCTTTTGTTTGGTATATATTTTTGGTTAGCAATAATGGAGGGCGCAACAGGGAAATTGTTTACGACATGGATTAGCATGTTTTGATGATGCCCTTTGTCAACTCAACGATGACACTGAATGGCTTATAGATATGCATACATTTCAGAGTATATAAAAATTGTTTTCTCAATGAATTAGTCCATAAATGCTCCATTAATCAGAGTGGTATTTATTCATTCTCAAGTGAAACCACTTTCAGTTCCACCTGCGTTAGAGTATTACCGAAGCATTGACCAAAATGTTGTATGCTAATATCCGAATATGCTCTGAATGCGATGTTGCTTTTTCCGATATTTATGTACTGATAGTTGTTTGCACATTTCTGCTGTGTAATATTCCCCAAAAACTGCATATTTCATACAAATTCCATATTGAATCGCACAAAGAGATGAGTGAGGGCGGGCGCGAGTTCGTTCCATGCCAATGCATTTTTGATTTGCAATTGCCGGTTTATCTCCGCAGTTCACAGCGAAATCGCACAGTTTGGCATATTATTTTGCATGGCGTGGCAAATGCATTTCAGCATTTCAAACGGCTGCAAATTCGCGGCACGTTCATTTATTAAAAATCTTTGGAAATCATTACGCAGTGCTCGAGGCTATAAATGGCAGCAAATTTATGCATCTTGTCTACCGGGCGGACTCGACCTGAACTGACTAACCAGATAGGATCAGCATATTTCCAACGAAATTTGAATGCTCTTGTGACGACAATATTTCCAAGTATTGTCGGTCCCCATAATATGCTAATACGTATAATCTTTACATAGATTCTGGAAAAAAATACTCGTTCAGGTTTTGTACTGAGGATGTGACATAAATAAATTTAAAGGAAAGGTAATAAAAATATTATTCATGACAGTATATTATCTCAGCTACACAATATTTAAATATATATTTTTGTTAATAAAAAATGTGTTAATCCTTATTTCTGCACAACTATTCTAGCTTTAATATTTATGTTCCTATCATATAAAATATCTCAAATAACCACTTAGCATGGTTGATCTTAATAGTTTGCATTTACTGATTTCATCTGAACATTTTAATTTGTCCAAACTAAGTACTTGGAGCTCCTCCAGAACTTTTGCTACTCGACGTCCCTCGGGGGCTGGGAGAAAAAAAATGTTTGTTTACCTTTTTGATGGCGTTGGCGGTGGCGGTGGCGACAAAAATCAAATGAAAACAACGCCAGCTCCCAGTTCAAACACCCCGAAGCCAAAGACGCCGAGGTCCCAAGATGTTGTTGATGAGGCGACCTTAGCATAAAGTTGCCAGCCAGCCGCCTTGTCGTGCCTGCGTGTTATGCTAAATTTAAAATATGTTGCGGTTGAGATTAGAATAAAGCGAAGGGAGCCTGAGAGCACTGAAAACTAATTCGAGATGTAATAAAAATATTAAAATAATAATATTTATATTAATAATAATAATATTTAATATTAAAAGTAATGTGACTCTAGGATTTTGCACTTGGAAATAACTTGTTCCGAGACAATAACATTTCTAAAGTAAAGTTAATATTGGATTTGTACACACAGAATATACGTTTCTGTGACATTTTACATTTTGTCCTACCTTTAACTTTTTTATATAGATATTCCTATTAGGGTAGAATTTTTCCCAGTGTAGATACTTTTGCTGGCTGGTCTTAACGCTCGCCCTGCGACATGTTCCCTGCGCTTTTGACGCTGCTCGGGTGAGACATCTACAAGCTAACATCTGGCGTGGCATATCACACACGCGTGCGCGCTTTAATTAGCTCCTCGGAGAGGGGAATATCGGGGGATAATACGCATATAGCGGAATCGCGCGCCCTGCCTGCATATGTCAACGTGCTCGGTGTGTTTGTTTAGGGTGCCCGTGCCCCCTTATATAGAACGAGTATCTTCGGGAACCCCATCGACTAATGCTTCGAGCACTCTGTTTATGTTTAGACAGTGCACATTCGCATTGCCAAAATGGTGCACTTGAAGGAAATCTTCATTAAGATCGTAGATGAATAAAATACAAACTTAAAACCTTAATAAATAAGTCTTTTATATAGGTTTTCAATAAAAAACAAGAAAGGAAGCTAACTTCGGCACGCCGAAGTTGGTATACCCTTGCAGATTGCAATTGTATAAATTATAATCTATCCCAATATAATATAATATGAATTACTTTCATATTCATACAATTTTAACAGTTTTACATTTTTTACATTTTTTCACATTTTTACATGTAAAGTAAGATTTAACTTTTCTCAACGTTTACCGATCATTTGTATGACAGCTATATGATATAGTCGTCCGATTCTTATGAAATTTTCAGCAAAATTCTGAAAAAATATGAAATACTAGTATCTCAAAGTAGAAGAAATTATGTTGAAAACTGACAAAGGTATAATT